>JAKSZP010015887.1:0-181928 GCA_022478985.1 Massospora cicadina | reverse complement strand
CCCCTCAGCTAATACTACGGCGCTATTCCTATACCAGCATATCATTTCTCAACATGGGTGTCCTAAGGTCCTTATGTTGGATAATGGGATTAACTTCACCTTTCAACTTATACAGGAGTTATATAAATTATTTAGCAATTCTCACCAATTTGTTGTTCCATACAATCCATCTATAAACGGGGCCATTGAATGAGTCAATGGAACTCTAGTCTCAATTCTAAGGAAGATGGCCTCCACTGACCCTACATGGTGGAATTTTTAAGTGCCTAGTGCCTTGTTTGCTAGTTGGATAAGCTATCGTTGCATTATCAAGATGTCACCTTTTAAGTGCATATATGGGCGGGACCCTTCATTCCCTTCTATTGTTCAGGAAGTACTTAAGGAAAGCATCCCAGAAAACTCTGATTTAATTATGAGGAATCTGGCTGATGAGATTATTTTTCTACAAGCTCAAGCAATGAAATCAATTGAAGCAATCACTCATAAAGAGACTCAAAGAAGCAATCAACATAAACCTGCCTTACATAAATACCAGATTGTGGATTACATTATGTACTATCACTCTCGGCCTGGTGGGTGAACTGAGAAACTGGGATCCAATTGGTCTGGTCCCTATCAAGTTATATTTTGAAAAGAACTAGAGTATTTGATTGTTTATTTTGATACCAATATAGTGATAAATTGTATTTATAACAAGTTTTTGTGAATTACCCTCCTCCACAATCAAATCTTGAGGGGGGAAGTGTCAGGATTTTGCTAAACTCTTTTGTCTCAGAAAATTCTACTCCATTGATTCCCCTGGCATCATTGGAGGGATAGCGTAATATATCTCAATCTATCAAAGTTAATACATATGATTAATCTCATCCCAATCAATTGATTAAAGATTTGATCATGCAGAGTTCAATTAGCTTTGATAGATTACAAGCCCTTTTGAAGCCTATGAATATCCTATACTTTTTATAAAGAATTTAGATCAAATTTAATCTATTTTTACTTTAATTAATATTTTTTATGGATCCACTAAGAGTAACTCCAAGAGAAAACTGGTTCAATTGGAAGTGTAATTCAAAACTTCCAGAAGTACTATAGTTAATATTTGGGGCAAGTTTCCCTCAACTGCCTCATTTAAATCATCAGACGTAGAATCTGATGAGTAAAACTAGCTATGTTATTATCTTTTTTTATTTTATTCGAGGTAGGCCAACCTGGGGATGATACCACACCAATTAAGGGAAATTGAATGAATGGGAAAGGAGGATAAAATCTGGAAAACCTCCATGCGTGGCGTATGATAGGCCAGGAACTCCATGGACCGCCTTTACTATTCGCTATCTCAGTTTAGGGCATCGGTGCGCAATGCCAACACAGTCATAATTGTCCCCTACCCAAAGTTCAAGTACCAGAATCAAACTCAGGGAGGCAGCGGTAGAGGTCCCTACTCTACCACTTGGGTATCCTCCCCATAGCTATGTTATTATCTTCAATTGCAATTATCAAGTTCAAGGTCCTGGAAAAGTTAAGTCACTACACTAGCAAAGTGCTGCCATTCCACCAATTTTTTGTTTAGCCTTCACTTTTTTAAATAGACTCCAACTGAGAATTAAAACTCCAAATTTCTTTTCCCTTGGACATTAACCAGGATTTGTAAATCATTCAGTTTTTGCCAGAGTTCTGTAAAAGTATCTGCTATATCTATTAATAATGGAAGGCCACTAAGGCAGTGCGGAGGCTTAGGGATCCCTTTATCAAATTGGAGTGAATCAGCAAGTAAGTCAAAAGATTAGCACTTAATGAACCCTCTCTATAATCAAGTTTATCATAAAAGATATATGGCTGGTCACCCTAACAATATTCATAAGAGTATGATACATTCAATTGTTTTTATAGTGAATAAACATGGTACCAAAAGTGGCCCCTGTAGTGAGCTAGATGTTGTGATTGTGATTAGGCGTCAATATACAACTGCAAAGGTCAGAACTTTTGTATAGAATTGAAAGGGGACTGAATAAATAAAGTAGACCTACATTATATGATAAAGATTTAATTGTCAAAGGTATGATTTATAAGTTTAATAAAGCTAGGTGAAAAGAAAAGATTTCCTCTAATTTCCATTTTGATCATAATAAAGTACACATAGAGTACCAATCAGTGCATAGTTATTCTGGAAAATGTATGTTATGTTTGGCTTGTAATTTTTGGGAAAAAAATCCTTAATGATAGCTTTCTGCTGGTGGGACAAGGGAGAATTCATAATATGTAGAAAGGAATTAGATTTCAATGCTGTAAAGACTCATAAATTAGTAGTAAGTGATTTAGGGGTATTGCTGATGGGGTGGTAAGAATTTGACTCTCAGTAGCTATTCAGTTACACATAAAAACTTGGGCGCGTGGGCGAGGTAATTTACCTTACCTTATTTTGATGAATTGACATTAGAATTGAAGCAATCTATCATAAATAAATTCAACATATTAATTTTTATGTCAAGGCCTGAGGAACATAATATTATTTTAAAATACAGATTTAGATAAATTAAAATGATGGAATAATTGGTCAGACCAAATCACAACACTAAATTTTCATAAAAAGTTGCTTTGAGGCACTGAGCTATCTTGGTAAAGAAAGCTCCTTTCCCATATTGACTTCCCTTTTGATATCAAATTCTTTCTTTTATAGTAAAAAAGCTTCGAAAGAATGTTCAGTTTTTTGCAATTATACAAGGATGTCACTAACTCAATAGAAGCTTCATTAGTTTGTACCAAGTAAAGTTCTTGGTCATATATTAAATTTGGCTTGCGTAGCTCAGAAGCTGGACCTTAAAGAAAGGACTCTTTTTGTTAAAAAATTTATGAAAGTTTATTGCAGTAAAATTTATAAATTCAGTTATGACTTGTAAAAGCTAACTATAAAGTTGAAAGTAATAAAATTTTTTTAATGACACAGTAGTAGGTGCTAAGAAAATTATCTAAACTTTAAAAAAAGACATTCATTCTTTGGCTAAAAAAAGCTTTCTTTTTGGTCTATCAATTCTTTTAAGTAGAATCTACTAGTAGGTTCTCGTTAAAACCAAAATCAGAACCTATTAGAGAGTTATTCTCATTATTATAGAACTTATACTGTTATTCTAATTCTTTTTCTTTCTGAAAAATCATACTTTTATTAAGTTTTTAGTTTGGGTAAACTGAATCAATTTATGTTTTATTTTGGCTGAGTAAACTTAGATATCTGGTTTGTATTAAAAGATTTACTTCACACATACCCTAAATACAGTAACCTAATATAAAAACGTTTGAAACCGCCTCATTTATGACCATGAATTTACCAGATGTCATCTAATACTCAGTTTTTTTATAAACTTGAAAGCCTCTTCCAAGTCCAAAAACTTAAATCAAATCAAGAGAGTATATACCTAGGACTGGATTTATTTATATCAAATATTGGGAAAGTCAGACTACATATTATCATATCATAAAAATTTATTTTTGTTTGTAATCATTTGCTAACCTTTTTGATCCTAGCAATAATTAGATCAAGATTCCGTCTTAATTCATAATGTACGCTTTTATTTCAAAATATGATTCTTCAAGCTATCTTTGCTTTCTGTTTTATACATGTTTAGATTCAGCTTCCAGGATTACTTGAACTAGCTTTTGGACATAAACCATTTTCCCAACTTTGAGATCTCATTCTGATGGGGTTTAAGACTGATTTAAAACTTCATTATTACCTCTTCCCATATTGTCTACACAATACATCCTATACAATCCATCCAATTTCAGTAAAATTATATTTTAAAGTCATATTTTGTCCACGCTCACAATTTTTATAGGCTGATTCTTTGCTCTATTGATCCATGGCTACTGTCCCCTTGTACCTTATCCACTTAATCTCATTAATATTATTTTTGCTTTTTTGTTTGGCATTTCCATTTCTGGTGTCTTCCAGAGAACCTTAGTAGGATTGAAAATACAGGTCATTGTAATTGTTAAGATTTTTTAGCCATCATAGAACATTTTTTTACAAAAAATAGGTCAAGGAACGTTGATATTTTTGCAATTTTTAATAAGTATGAAAGTTGGGCAAATTTTCAAAATCTGGTGGTAAATGTGAGGGATTGTTCCACTGCTTTAAAAAAACACTCTGAATATAGCTATAATATAAAATCATTATGATTGCGTTTAAAAAGCGTAAGGACAAATGGCAATATTGCTCAGTTGGAAAGAGGAACTTTTTATTAATTAATATTGTAGCGTTTTATGCTATTAAACCTCAGGATTATTTAAGAGATAATCATGTAATTTCTAGCCTAGAAAGTTTTTAAGGTTTAATATCGTTCCATTTTCCTTTATTTATTAAATTGATTTAACTCACAATAATATATTATCTTTACTTTTAATTTACTTTAGAAATCAAACACCTAAGTTTTACATAAAGGAATCAAGTTGTTTAAAAACGTAGCAGTCTGAGCTTTACTTATTCTTTATAACATTTATATGTTTATACTTGCTTGTACCGTCAAGATATCATTCAAGGTGAAATTCAAGTCATCATGAGAGTTTATGGGTTTACTCCGTTTGCCTGTAATAATAATGGCGGCATGAATTGCAACATTTGTAACTTTTGCCAAAAATCATTCATCACTACTATTTTATATTAATTGGTCTTAACCTGAATAGAGATTCATTATTGATTATTCAACCAAAACTGAGCTATTAGGAGCTTGAGGCGAGGGAAGGGAAAGGAGGAGGTGCATATTACTAAAGGGGTATTTTCGCGTCAGATCTTTGATGCAGTGAGAAATGATCTGAAAAGGGTTGTTTTAGTGCAAATCTTTAGGGTCATCTTTAAATGAACATGAATGTAATTATCCATGTGCAGCAGGGTCTACACCTGGGAGTCAATGTCTACGCTTAAGAAGGAGTTGTGGTTTGTAAGATAGCCATAGAATAATCAATGACTCAGAGAAAGTGGTTGAGCTCAGGTATAAATTGCTTAAATATCTTATATTGGACCAGGTGTCCATTCCACTGGTGGTCCTGGAAGAGTGCGCGGACCTTTTGCCAGAATGTGGTATTATCTTGACAGGTGAAGAAGGGATAATATATGGGTTTTAATAGGCTAAGTAAATTGATGGCAACTCATATTTTAGAAGGTTGTACTATTTGATCACATGTCCTGTAAGAGCATTGCAGGACCCGCCACATGGATAGACACTTGAAAAAGGAACAAAGTTAAAATCTTCCTTACAAATTCCGCTAAGTTCAATCTTTGCTGAGAGAGGGAGTTCAAGTAGTATTGGATGGATTGGAGGTCTGACCAGGAGTTCATCCAGGTAACAACAATTATTGTAAACGAGTGCATGGTGATGGGGGCTGAGAACAGGGCCATACATTTTATGCAGAAAGGCTTGGTATATTCATGCCCTACTTTCTTGAGAGCCTGGAGAGCTAGTTGCAATAAATATTTGTTGAGGGGTTCAGACGATTCCCTTGGTAATTTGTAAGCTACACTTCAAAGGAGGTCAGAGATGCTCTAGGGAATCCCAGAGATGCAGACACTGTTTGGTGGAAGGTGGGTGCCCATTAAGGCATCGAGACCAAGTCTCAGAAAACAATAGGATGTAGAAAGTTAAGGTATATGGAAGTTGCATTATTTACGTGTCCAGAAGTATCAGTCATCTTTCTTAATGTGAATGGGCCATGGTGGTCATTGCTTAACTGGGTTATTTGATCCCCATATCCAGTACAAATAAGGATGTTGAGACTTGTGTAAAAAGGTGTTTATGAAGGATAAGACGTGGGTGAAAAGCCAAATCTTTGGGCAGGAGTAATAAGTTTGCCATTTGGACCCATCCCTGAGGAGTGATATTCTGTCTGTTTCAGAAGGTAATCAAAGAGCTTACTTGCTTGAGTATCAGGTCCTCATTGTCTTTTTCGCGACTCCAAGGTGGGTGTGAGGAAGCCTAGGTATCAGTAGGTGTTGTAATTAGGTTCAAACCTAAATAGCAGTAGAAAAGTTGGGGAGGATAACTTGTACTACTGTCAGGATTGAGGGAGGTCTGAAGGCGGGTCCTTCGAAGCTTGCTAAGGTGGACAGGCGAGAGGAGGACTTACCCTTAATAACAGGTTCAGAGGTCCTAATAGTTAATAGTTAGTGACTTAACCTAGGCAGGTTCAGAGGTCCCAAAAGTTAATAGTTAGGGACTTAACCACACTGGTTCAGAGGTCCCAAAAACAAGAGTGAACTTTACAAAGAGCCTAATTAAAGGTAGAAGTGTAAAAGTTATTTTATTAATTAAATAATCAGCACCTTAAATAGTGCTAAGAGGAGAAAAGATAATATAAAGGATATAAGGAATGATCAGTGTATACTCTGGTGGAATTGGAAACTGTTGGAAAGTCATGATACTGGGATAGGTGGGAATAGATAAAAGTGTGGATAGAGATTAGATAATAAATTGGAAATGTAAATATTCCCAAAATTCAGCCTAATTCAATTGAGAACATAAAATCGAATCCCTTTTCCAAATTAGTGGGCATTTGAGAATTGTGCTCTTTGTATGAATATATTGACCTTCCCCCTGGACAAGGCTTTCACCTAATCCAGGGAGAATCCCAACAACGCCCACCCCAAGCCTTGTCCTATGGGAGTAAGTTGTGACCTGAAGGTTAAGGTAGATGGAGGACTCAAGCTCAGGGGTGTATAGAGCCTTGTACTTGATGTGTTCCAGGTCAATGATGCCAGTGCAGGAGTTGTGGAAGTAGAACTTGATATGGTCAGTCAAGGTGTGGTTTGATTCAGAGAGGATCATGAGTCTGAGGATATTGGTGGCCGCAACATCTAGGTTCTTGCGGCGATGCTTGATGGTGTTGGCAAGGAACACCTCGATGTAGTCAAGGTCACAATACATGGAAACGTGGAATAGATTGCTATGCGAGTTAAAGCAGGGTACCGCGAGGTGGGCTTCTGTGACCCCGTGGTATGCTTTGAGAAACTTATGGCTGTTGCCTCTGAGGGCACCAAAGTTGAGCTCAAGCAGCGCCTTGCCAGACGCATCTGTCATGATGTGCTGGGTGTAGGCGTAGAGGCTGAAATGTAGATTGCTGGCAAGGGAGATATCGGAACTGGTGAAAAAAGCATTAATAGTAGGGTTGTTGTTGAGCAGGCAGAGTAAGAGGCGGCCAATGTCCTTGTGGGTAAGGTAGTGGGGCAAGGTGAGGTGTGAATGCCTGAACTTGGGAGCATCTCCGGTGATGCCTTGCTTGTGTTTATGCTTGATGGCTTCAGCAGGGCTCAAATGGAGCAGCTCAAACACTTTGCCCACCCTAGTATCTAAATCTTATAGGTGGCACACCTGCAGATGATCGTCAAGCGTCTGCTGAGACTGGATGTCAGATGAAAGGCGGCCAGCTCCTCGGGCACCATCTTGGAAATTTGCTTGGCAATAGGCTCCAGGAGGGCGATTGTGTGCTTGTCAGTTTCGAGGTTGAAGTGAAGCTTGAAGCAATCCTCCTCACTCTCATGCAAGTTCTCCTTGTATTTGTTCTTCTTGTGGGCCACAAACACGTTCTCTTCACTAATCCATGTCAGATGCGGCGCAAACATGTCATTGAGCACCTCATGGAAAAGCTCATCACGCCTGAAATAGATAATCTGCATCTCCAACTTAGGCAGCAGCTGATAGGATGGGCTGAAACACCAGCAGTTTTTGTCAGGATTGGTATTCATTTTAGTAATGTCTGGCCTGATCTCTGGAGGGGAGCTATTAAAGTTGAAAAAGTGGTAGCGTTGCCAGAAAGGAGTCATCAAGCTTATTCCCAATGGTGTGAATGTAAGTCCCATGTATTTTGGCTGGCATTTGAATTGCATCATTGTACCGATTGTTTTTGGGGCTTCCCAGAAAATTCCTGCATCTTGCCTCCTTGGTTGAGATTGGAAATTGGGTCTTAACTTGACCCATTTTTCGTCAATTTGGTGTTTTCAATGCCCCTTGGCCACACTTGATTCATCGATCAGCACTTGTGGGCTCAAATTGGCTATGCAATTTGTTTCCACTTTCTGCTTGGGAGCAGCAAAGTGGAAATTGACAATGAACGGAGGATTAAGTTTTTTATTTATGTAATATTATTGTTAATATTAAAATCATTTTTTGTTAAATTCTGAGTTTTCCAATGTGTTTGATCTTCACTCTTTGACTGGAGGATAAGCATCTCCTGAAGGTAAATCTCAGTGATGGTGGTCTAGTATCTGCCAAGAGTGCATCAACCTTTTTCCATTATCTTATTCCTTTCTAGTGTAACTATTTTAAGGTCACAAACCGTTTTATAATTGTTAATTATGACGTAATGGGAGGCGATTCTAGCATGATTGTGGATCCTGATGGTCTGGGCAAATGCAAAGTTTTTTTGGAGTAGGCGCAGTATTTGGGATCAGATAAATTTTAATAAGCTTTTAACATGGTAGAATTATACTCGTTGGCGCGCTTATCAAGCAGAACTTGGGTGACGTTAATGATTTTGGCGTATGAATCCAGTCCAGTGTACACTTGCTCATACTCAGCGAAATGGTTGGTCATTTCTAACTCATAGATGGTGTTCTTCAATTGGGATTATTTACTCGTGGGAGTTTGATTAATTTTCTTCCATATTGGTTGTTTATTTTAAGAGAGCGTATAAGCTCTGGTTGCAGCTTTGAAGGGACATGGCAGAAAGAACCAGTTTGTCAAGATTTAAGGAGGTCTGAAGGCGGGTCCTTCAAAGCTTGCTGAGGTGGACAGGCGAGAGGAACACTTAACCTTAATAACAGGTTCAGAGGTCCTAATAGTTAATAGTTAAGGAATTAACCTAGGCAGGTTCGAAGGCCCCAAAAACAAAAGTGAACTTTACAATGAGCCTAATTAAAGGTAGAAGTGTAAAAGTTATTTTATTAATTAAATAATCAGCACCTTAAATAGTGCTAAGAAGAGAAAAGATAAGATAAGGGATATAAGGAATGATCAGCGTATACCTTGGTGGAATTGGGACCTGTAGGAAAGTCCCAATACTGGGATAGGTGGGAATAGATAAAAGTGTGGATAGAGATTAGATAACAAATTGGAAATGTAAATATTCCCCAAATTTGGCATAATTCAGCTGCGAACATGAAATCAAACTCCATTCTCCAAATTATTGGGCCATTTAAAATTGTGTCCTTCATATGAATATATAGACCTTCCCCCTAGACAAGGCTTTCACCTAATCCAGGGAGAATCCTGACAACTACCATTGGCTTAAAGGTTCTGATCTTATTGTTAGAATCCTTAGTGTACCTCTTAAGTGGTGCAACAGTGAGATTTAATTCTCTGAGAAACAAAAGGTGATTTTATGTCAAAAAGCAAAGTCTATGGTGCAGGTATAGGATCTCACTGGGACCTGTATTATGGACAGCCTATATTGTAGCACGGCCAGTAGGGGATATAGGGTTAATTTGAATAGTATGGGGATTATGGGGTCCTCTTGGTGGTAACCTTACACAACAGTACCACTGCTGTGAAGCCCATTGGAGACAACTTTCTGGTATAAAATAGCTATAGAGTGCTGTCATCCATCACTTGGCTGTTAATGGGTTATATAGTCCAGAGAGGCGGTAATGACTTCCAGGATTCACTATTGTAGGCCTTCTCCATATCCAGAAGTGACAAAAATTTATTTCCCTATGTGAGGTAGTGGTGAAAGCTTCATGAAAGTCATTGTAGCTATTCCACGGAAGTCCCCCATATTATAGCCATGTTGAGAAGGTTTTAGGTGGGGCAACACCCATTTGGTAATGATTTTGCCCAGGAGCTTCGTGAATAGCTTATATTATGCATTAATTAGAGCAAAGAATCACCAGTTAGAAATTCTTGACATCTGAGTTTTATGTATGAGGGCTTATTAGAGCCCCTTTAGCCAGGTAGCACCTCTACATGTGCCACAAGGTGCATGAAAAGATCTAGGAAAATACTTTTTATTTTAGCAAGGTCCAGAAGGTACACCTCAAAAGGTATGCTGCCAGGGACAGAGTTTTGAGACAAATAGAATGAATAGTATATTCTTGACTTTTTTAGTAAAAACAAGCTCTAGGAGAGCTTCATCAGACCTTAAGTCTGTGTGCAGCGACTGTGATTACCAATAAAAATCCTTGATTTCATATGGTTCCTCCTGTTTGACTTGGAATAGACAGAAAGGAAGCGGTGCACCTCTTGAGTGATTGCATCCTTACTTGTGGTGTTATTGGCAATCTTAAGGGCTGCAAATTTCTGCTCATTTGGCTTGATCGTTTTAAAAAGTGAGTAGAGTTCTCACATTAGGCAAAGTAATGAGACGATGTTAAGTTTTCTGCCCATCTTTCCTGAAGGGTCAATTTCAGAAAGAGCTTCTTGCGCAGCTTCCCAATACTTCATCAAAAAGTGTGATGGAGAAGTCTGACAGTTTCTCTGTGATGTTATGATCATGAATTCAGCCCATATGACTCTAAGCAAGCCAAATTCATATGGTCCTAGGAGCAGTTGTAGGAGATGTGTGTAATACCCAACTCAGTTGCTGACCACTTAGTGTGATGAGTAAATCAGGTGAGGTGGTGGAAAACGATGGTGTCCCTTATGGTCATTGTCAAGTTGTCCTTCATGAAGGAGTATGTTTTAATTAATTTGACCAACTATTAAGATTTTATCTATATTCAAAGGCTGGTTCCTTCATAGGCTATTTGATTATCAGTCAATATAGATTCATCAAACCTCCTAATAGACAATTTGTCTCTAGGAAAATTTCTTGGTGAAATTGTAAGTCAACGTCAAGGCAAGTCTCTGCTTAACGTGCAGGAAAAATCACTCTAGTTAAAACCTGGCAAAGAGAGAATGCAAAATAAGTATAAATCTATCTGATTAAGATTCAGGAATACTATAACATAATAAAAATTTGGGACCATATAGGATATGGAGATTTCTGAATGACACAACTTTTTTGAACAATGTGGCACAAGCAGGAGATTTCTGAATGGTATATTTCTGAATAGTGTGGCAGAATCAGGGGACTTCTAAATGGCACGATCTTTCCCAGAAGATTTGGTGGAATCATGAGAGAATTAGGAATTTAGATGCTCATTTAGGCGTTGTTTGTCATGGGAATTTTATAGCTTCTGCACCGTTGGAACCTTATCAATAAAGTTGCAAATTACCTTACATTCGAACTTCCTTTAAACTATTGCAAAACCCATCATTCCTGACAATACCCACCTCAAGATCTTGCTAAGGAAGGGCATAACTTTGCAGTAATCTAGAATGGAATTTATTCACAACAGAGCCCCTTTAACTGAGGCAATTGAGTGCTCTTGTCCTCGATGATAGATCACTTAATAAGGCCCTTACCATCATGTATCAAGTATTTGAATCTGTCCCCCTGGCCAGTGATGGTATAATAGGACTAGATTCCCTAGCTGGTACTCAGACAAAAGTAATTATTAGGCATTGTTTCATTCCGCTTCTCTTTTACTTATAGTCCCCGTAGACTTGGTGACTAAAGCTAGTAAATAAAACAACTCATATGCCAGCCTTCACATAGCTAGGTTGGCTGTTTCAGGCGTGGAGATTTCTATCATGGGCTGAACACTTGAGGGTAAGTTCAGTTCTCATCCATATAGAGCTCAAAAAAGAGACATCTGGATAACTTGAAGGTAACTTATGTGATACTTCAATAGAGCATCTGGAAGTTATTTGTTCCACCTAAATAGGCCAGATTGAGATATCACGTGGAGGATACCAATTAAAGTCCCATTCACCCATTACATTGCTCCATTGGTAGCAGTATTACATGGATCAGTGAAGGAGTGATATGTGCCCATCAACGAATTGAGGTCAAAAATTACTTGAGAATAGTACTTGGTGCCATTATCGGATATTAGTACCTTTGGGCTGCCATGGTGGGTGAAGCCCCTGCTTAAGTAGGAAGGAAGTGGTCAGTTTGGAAGTGTGCGTAGCAACTAAGGTGACCTAAACCTGTTTTGTGAAGTGATCAACTGCTAGTATGATGTGTCAATGGCTGTACATCACCATAAGTATTGGATCAATAACATCAATGCTAACATTAGCTAATGGGGCAGTAGGACCCACAATATGGTGTTGATAAGTCATATTGGGATGTTTCTTGATAGCACAAGTAAGTCAGAAACAGATGATGTCTTATTGGCCTAATCATCCCTTCCCAGTAACATATCTCTCACAGCCTCTGATAGGTTTTCTTTACTGCGCCATGACCTATAGTAGAATGGCCTCCATGGTGTTCTTAGCTCTCACCACTAGTCACACATAATGCATCCAGGAGGTTTCAACCTGTTTATACAATAATCTAGCCTCAATCCAAGTTCACTTAGTCATCTCCCACAAACTTTTCTGAACCACAGGAGTCTCTCATTCCATTCATTAGGTTTTCTGAATGAAATCAAAACTTGATTTTATCAGAGGCATAGAGAGTCATTATGGGTAGTCGTGATAATCCATCCGCATTTTGATGTGTCATTTGGCGCAATAGAACAATTGAAAAGTTATAACTCTGGATTTTAAGTTCCCAAAGGACCACGCATCAATCTAATCCTTCATCTGTTGTAGTTACTATAGGGAAGCATAATCTGTAACCACTATAAAATGATTCCCAGAAAAGAAATGGCAAAAATGTTTAATAGTGAGCAAGACACTAGCATTTGCACTCAGCAACGCTATAATTCCTCTTCTCCTGAGTTAAGGTTTTACTAAAGTATGCTATAGGATTTAAATTGATTTATATCAAGTTGTGTCATGGTGGCCTCAACAACCATGTCACTAGCATCAGTAAAAAAATAAAAGCTTTATCAAATCTAGGATGTACCAATACAAGGGCAGTTACAAGATCTTTCCTTAGGACTTAAAAAGCTTGTTGTTAAGTTTTTCCAATAAAACGGATCTCCATATGGAGCATATACATCAGCGATTTTGCAAGCTCAACAAAGTGGGGGATAAAATTTCAACAATATTGACATCATGAGCTAACCCAAAAATTGCGTAAGCTGGATGATTTTCAGACATTTGTCCTCACAGCTAAAAAACAATAATGTTTTGGGTTGAATTTAACCAAAAAAAGGGGAAATGTTGGCCATTTACATGTTTGCAATACTAAGTTAAATGATTTGAATGATATTAACAATAATATCAGCCAAAAGACCCTGGATGTGTAGGTCCAGGGGAACGTCCCCTGTGCATAGATTGGTCACTCTTCCCGTTTGCAAGCAAAAAGGGACCAAAGAGGAAGGACGTACCCCTCATCTCCCAGAGTGACCTCGCCCATGTGGTAGACAAGTGCTGGGTAACAGCCTTCCTTCCTCAGATCTGTCCCCCAGTACCTACACTCACCTCATTCAAACTCATTAGCTGAATTAAGTAAACCTGTGCCGAGATTGCCAATTTGAATTCAACTAGTCAAAAACTGGAAGAAAATAAGCCCAACAATCAGAATTTGCATAGTCAAAAAGGGAAGAAGATTGGATTTTCAGCCATAATCGCCAATGGTCTCAATTCATCCAGCAGTGCGATCATCAAAATTAACCCCCTCTCAAAATCGTTGGGGATGATCCCCATCATGCAGCTCCCATCTCGCAAATCAGGAGTTGCAGCTGATGCAGCACCTTTGACTGAAAAAATGGCCCAGCAATTGGGCACAGGTGGGTTGGGCATCCCAAACCCGTTCCCAACCAATTGGGACCTCCCCTACGTGAGGTGGCCTTGGGGGATTCCCATTGCTCATTGGGCTAGATGCTGTCACACCAACTACCAGAAATGCAGTCAAGTCTCAGTTTGGGCGTTTGAGGTCAAACCAACAGTGACTTAGCCTGCCGCCAAATCCTTCAATGTTGGTTCCCATTGAGCTTATCTGCCCCCATTTCTGAATATTCACCGGTTAGGTTGAACTTGAGGGACCCAATACCAGATTGTTTCCTCATCAATTGACCTCTATTTAATCAGTTGCATCACACTAAGAAAGTTGTTGGTCGATTTTCTTACTTTAATTTCCATTAAAAACCTATCCCTAAATTTAGTTTTTTAAGTTGAAATATAAACCGCCCTTTCTGCTGGCACTCACACACCCCTCAGGGTTAATGGCCGTATTTGTCTGACATTTTATTATGTGCCCGTATGAGATTCTGGATCATCGGCAGTTATTAGGTGAAAACCTCTCTGGTTTCATATCTGCCAAACCATCAGCAGTTCCTTGGGCATTCTGGTTTGCTTTTAAGGTGCTCCAGCACTTAGACTGGCAGGCCAGTCTAATTCTAACTTTCTGTCTGCCTGACATGCTGATTCTCAGTGGAACCCTGCCATTCAGGGAACACAATTTCATATCCTTCTTTGGCAATAACCATGAGATCAAGTAGTCAGAATTCTCTGACCATGTGGTGGACCCTGGGGCATCTATCGGGCAGTACTCCTCCAGCCACAACCAGGTCCTTCAAAGCACCAACATGGGGACCACCCCCCCTTTTATAGACGTGGTGGGGGTCCCCCAAGGTGCAAAAGATTTCGCAAATAGGGGGGCTATTGTTTATAAAATTGTTAGCCCATGGGTTAGTTTTAGCCAATAGTAATTCCCCTGGTATTGTTCATCCAAAATGAAGTGAGTATTCCAAGGTTTGATAGGCTTCTTTATAATATTTCCTAATTTCGATGATAACGAGCTGTACTGAACTTACTAGTAAATTCCCTCCAATCCTTAATACTGTTTAAATATGGATTGGTCGGATACTAAGGGGATCGTTTTTTCCTTTCTTACCCCTTGCTACTAATAAAAAGCCATAAAAATCAAGTTTTTAGTAGTACAAATTTGCTAAACTTATTATGACCTTTGTGGGATCCAGTATGATAAGAACCAGCGAACACAATTAAGTTGGATCCCTAAAATGGTCAAGTCATCTTTTAAATTACAACCATTATGTCTGGTAATGGCGAGGTCTCTTCCCAAGTAATCTTATGCTCAATAAGCTACATGTCATTTTAAATGTGGCGTTTGGCTGGTTTTAGCTTCAGCAAAGCAGATTGTAGACATTTAAACACTTCCTTCAAGTGTGCGAGGTGTTGGTTGAAATTGTGAGAGAAAAAGGCTACATCATCTAAGTAAACTACACACATGACATCTTTAAGTCTTTAGCAGGCAGTTCATCGCCCTTTGGAAAGTGACCAGGGCACTTCATAATCCTTGGGCATTCAAGTAGGCTTGAATAACCCTCATTTGATATAAGGGCGCATTTCTCCTGATCATCTGGTGTAAGCTCAATATGCTAGTTTCCGTTGGCAAGATCTATTGCAGAGAAGAATTTGGAACCAGCCAAGAGTCATTTTGAATCATTGCTTTGTGATTGTAGATAACTGTCATTTCAAGTAATGGAATTTACCAAGTGTGAACCATTACCATCAAATGCCTTCCATCCTTATTTTGTATAAGCAGCAATGGCGAGGCCCATGGACTTTGTGAGAGCTTAAGAATTCTTACGGTTAAGAGCTTTATCTCCTTTGTCACCTGGGATTCTTTAAACTTAGATTTCTGGTAGGGTCAAGTACAAAATGGAGGGGAGTTACCCATAAGCAATCTATGATGCACACCTTTCATTATCCTAAAGTCATCTGGACCCTTTAAAAAATATATCAGTGTACTCTTTGATCAAAGCATCCGCTTGATGTTTCTAGTAAGAGGTGAGGGCTTCACTTATATTTACTTCTACGTGGTTGATAGTAGTGTCCACATTGATCCCTAAATCATGTAGATTTCCACACCTGTGAAAAAATAAAACTTGATAAGTGGTAGAGTCCAAGTTATGCAACAGGTTAGTTTTGAAGATATTTTCATAGTCAATCAGTAAAATTGGCCATCAAGATGATTAGGCCCCATTAAGCAGGATCAAGCACCCCAGGGCAGGTAAGAGGCTTTAAAATATCCAAATTAGAATCTCCGCGTATTTTAAGCAGGTGGTCCAGTTGAATGGTAACTTAGATCCCCATGTCCACCAGTTTTCAAATTTTGAGGTATAACTATTCAGTTGTTAAAGTATACGGGCATCCCTTCTTGAGCCTCCTCATTATAAGGTAGCAGTTTTTTGGCCCAACTTCTTAGTACTCTAACCAATGTTGAAGCTTAAATTTTCCAGTAAATAGCTCCTAAATCTCTTTTTCTTTCTTTTTAGGGGCATCTTTAACAACTAGGGGAATGCAATACTCTAGGATAGAAAAATAAAAGTTCTTATGAATGATTTTGTTGATAAATTCAGTAAGGAACTGAGTGCCTATGAGAAGGTCACACCAAATATTCTCTAACACAACCACCAGGGATGACACAACCAGGGATCCAAATTGAAGCTGGAGGGATGAGTAGGTCCCCAAACATTTGAATCCAATGAAGCTCCGCGGTCCCATAATCCAATTTGTGCTTTTGATTCGGTGCAACTTTAATCCAGTTCACCAATTAAAAGGAAGTGAGATTAATTGGCGATACAATAATGACTATGGCCAGGACTTTCACCTTATGGGAAACTACTTTAATACGGGTAACCTCAGCATTTAAATGTTGGATTAAGTAAATTGCTTTACTGGAAAAAGTAATCTGGAAAAAGCAGAGAAAGAAGTATTTAGACCTTTATCTTAAATTTAACAAGTATGGGACATCCATTTTGTCAGTTTTGATAGGAAGTAAAATTCATAGCTTGAAGTAATAGTAGACATGGGATGAGGCGCTGAGCCATCAGAAAAGGGTGCCTCGCGCCCTAAGCTGAAGCCACTTTTCCCACCTCATCAGCTTTTTCTTCCAACAGGTGTCCTCCTGATGACCAAAGAGTCCATAATAAGAGAAAGGGTCGCATAAGGGTTTAGATCTTTTGAATTGTCCTACTGCATGAATTTGAGGCCAGATCCCATTATTAAGTGTTTGATGTACTTCTGTCTCAGACAACTCTATGATAGATTCCTTTTTAATAATGGATTTAACCAGTTTCTTTGCATTATGGAAATGTAGTATATAGTCATACTGTGTTTCAATGCAGAGATAGTTGTGTCTATGGCATTGTCCATTTAAATTCAAATTGCAGGATGCTAGGTCCTAAGATTCATGATAAAACCGCTCAGCAAACTTGATATTTGTTTCTCCATGTCTAGGGCAAACCACATGAAAGCCTGTTTACGATTGAAAAAGTAATATATTACTTCTAAATCCTTTGATAAGGGCATCCTTTAGCTCCGCTTAAGTAGTACACTCTTTGAAATATGGTACATGATCTCTTGAGTCTTACTATCAAGGCAGGTTTTTATGTGCTGGCACTTTTAACAATCTATAGCATGTCATCGCTTTTTCATATACATAGAGATAAGGCTGGATGATTTTGGCCTAGGCACATACTTCTTCTAAAAGGTGGTTTTGAAATATCCAACAGGTTCAGAGAGAACATGGCTATCTTTAGAAAGAGGCTTTTCACACTCAGTAGGCTCAGTTATTCCTAGGTCAGTTTGAGGGATAGTCTTATCAATTTGATGGCATAAATCGTCCATATCATTCTGGAAGGTAGTGTAGCAGGTGTTGACACGATTAAGTGAGGCTTTAATATCTAGGAGTTGGCGGAGTTTTTAATCTTAATTAACTAGTTTGCTACTTTAGTTAACAGGGTATCTTGTTTAGCCTCAATTGTTTGAAGTTTATCGTTCATCTGCTCATGTTGAGTGTTCACTTGGGTCTGGATTGGATTGCTGTGAGGCGACCAACTGAGAAGAGTTTGGTTTAGGGGACCAAATTTGTTATACAATAAAATCAGTGTTAGATCCTCATCAATTTTGTCCCCTTTAATACTCATCCATGCTCCTTGAGACACCTTTAGCAGTTGTTGTTTCAAGGGCTTTAATTTGAGCTTTGCAGCTTTCACCAAATAATGGTCCCATAGGTGAAAGGGTCTCAGGCGTTACAATCGCAAATACCAGTATCTGAATGCCATATTGTAAATATTTCTTTGGCGCACCAACAAGCACCAAGGCAGCCTAACTTCAAATAGGAAGAGGCTTGGGCACCGACAGCGCCAAACATTCTTACTACTAGTTGGTTATGCAAAACCTGAAGTGATTGGCTGACCCAACTACACAAAAGCTCCTCAAAACTGGATATCCAAAAAAGACCATCAGGTAAGCGAGGTATACTAACTTTAAAACAACCTTCATTTTTATTACTGGACATAAAAAGGGCCCACTGAAAGAGCTCATCTGAGGAAGCAACCAACAATGATCCCCAGGAGGGAAAGCTAGGGGAAAATTTCTAAGTGAGCTACAGAATTGGCGGGCAAACCTTTTAAATGCTGCCCTTCAGGGGCCTCATCCAAGTCATTGATTAGGCTCATATGAGACTAATCTACAATTCAGGTGAGGCACAACCCAGCGCTCAAAATGACTGAGCCAAAAGTATTTTTTAAATGATTTGACTCAGATTTGGATTTTCCAAATCTGAGTCAAAATGCAACAATCAAGATAAACTTGATCATTACATTACCCCTACTAGTGAAGGGACACTCTCTAAAGAGGGGCCCCACAACAGAAGGCTGCCACGATGAGGGCTTCCTGGGGCAAGTTACCTCAAGCCCCAGGAAAATTAGCCTGGATTAACTCTGGGCCCCTCAAGGGAAAAGACAAATGGCAAGGGCAAATCAGGACTGGGCTGCTGGAATCAGCCCACCCTGCCTGAGGACGCACGCCCAGAACTTGGCTGTGTTGCGCACCTCCTCCCAGGCTCCTGTTAGCAATGGTCTTCACATCCCAACCAGGAAAGTGCTTTCTCCAACAGAAGCGTGAGAGGGGCGTGCGGTTCAGAATGGCTGGATGGCCATCCCCTTTCAGGGCGGACTATCCATGGGTGAGGGAACCCTTCTGAGACAGGTCCCCTTGGTGCCAACTGTATCCCTGGTGAGCGGGAGGCCCCACCAGGATTTTCAGCTGATGGTCACTTCAGTCCAGTGTTTGCCATCAGTCACTGGCTCCCACTAATGCTGGTTCCTCAACAAACAGGACCAAGTGACCACTGAGGTTGGCCAGACTGGGGATCTGAGGCGTGCAGCGCACATTTGGCTTTGGAATTATGTCACAATTGGAAAATCCCAGTTTCTAAACATCATATATTAACTACTTTCTTTGGCGCACTGACAAGCACCAAAGTAGCCTAATTTCAAATAGGAAGAGGTTTGGGCACTGACAGCGCCAACATTCCTACTACTAGTTAGTTATGCAAAGCCTGAAGTGGTTGGTCTAACCCAACCACGCAAAAGCTTCTAAAAACTGGATACCCAAAAAATACCGTCAGGTAAGCGAGGTATGCTAACCCCAAAACAACCTTTATTTTTATTCCTGGACATAAAAAGGGCCCACTGAACAGAGATCATCTGGGGGAGCAATTGACAATGCTCCCTAGGAGGGAAAGATAGGGGTAATATTCTGAAGTAAGCTTCAGTATTGGCAGGCACGGCTTTTTAAAGGCTGCCCTTTGAGGCCTCACCCAAATCATTATTTAGCTTGTATGAGCCTAATTTACAACTTGAGTGAGGCACAACCCAGCGCCCAAAACGACTGAGCCAAAAGTATTTTTAAAACGATTTGACTCAGATTCAATTAATCTGAATCCAAGTTAATATGCAACAATCAAGACAGACTCAATTGTTACACCAGGGGTCTGTGAGGACCTTAAGGCCCTGGGGTCCTTGCTCTCCTTCATGGCAATAGGGCTTTAGCACCTTGAGGTCCTCTTTGAATAAAGACTTCTTAAACAGGCGTCATGGCAGTGCTTTTGCTCAATTACTGAATCTGGGTAGATAATGCTGTATTTTGTGCAGTAGTGGTTTTACGCTTATCATGAATTCATTTGATGATTTTAGTAAAGAGCGTTCCACTTTATTGTCCAATTCAGAGGTGGCATGAGACATCCATTCAGTGAGTTAGCCATGTACTGTAATGGATAACTTTTATTCCTATTTGGTCTAAGTGGCTTTTAGCCTCATTGATCTCCTGGCAGTTATCCAAAATGTCTTCACAAATATACTTGGAACTAATTGATGCAACTTTGTACTTTTCAAGAAGTTGAGCGTGAATTTTTTTTGTGAAAGTCCATGTTGCCATTGGATTTCTATGTGGTGTAGACCTATTAATTTCATTTGATGATGAATGGCGGGGTGAACAAATAGATGGTGATAGGTTTTACTTTGAGCCATTCTTACTTTATTACTAAGAAGGTATGGTGAGGAATATAGAGGTTTAAAACTGGAAGTAGTATAAGTGAAGTGACTATGGCTGGAATTTCCTCAAGGGGTTAAGGTTCCAGAAATTAAAGCTGTTACAGTGTCAGCTACTTCAGCAGCATGGTTTTTAAAGGGATTCATCAGGGGCTGAAATAGTCAAGATCATTGACCCTATGTACTCAAGCTCTCAAGTGCTTGGAAGTGCATATCTTGATCATTAGAAGTGGCCCATTTGGTCAAGCTCATATGTCTACTCCAAATTGGTAATTTTGTTGTCTCAGGAATCGTTCATGTGAAGGTACAAATTCACCATGTAGCCTTGGAAGGGACCTGGCGAGGAGAACCAGTTTGAGGTTTTTGTTATAAATTAAAGGCCAGATCCTTTAAAGACTTTGTGATCATCAGTCGCTATAGCTCCAGCGGTATCTCCTAGTAGACTTCTGGTCACTAGAACAAGTTTCTTGATGGAAAAGAGGTCTTTTTCAAGGCAATCTCTGCTAGAACACAGGAAATATCTATAGATAAAGCTAGGAAGTCTCTAGTAAAACTAGCCAAAAATTAAGGTTTCAAACGATTATATCTTTATTGTTAAAATTAGGGATATTTATAGTTTTAATTATGTTCAGGATAAAGTATAATATACTTTGGTAGAAGTTTGGAATTGAGTATGGTACAGAGATTTACTTAATGATGCGGTTAATGTAGATGTTTTATTTAGACAACCTTTTATGATTGATGCAGAAAATTCATAAGATTTCTGAATGGCAATATCTTTATCGGATAATTTGGAGTATTCTGGAGGGATTTGGGATTTTAGTTGCTCGTTTAGGTGTTCAATGTTCATTGTGATTTCAGTAGCTTCCATGTAATTGAAACCTCATTGATCAAATTGTGAATTATTTCACGTTTTTCTTCATCTGAACTAACGTGGATCCCTTTATTCCTGACAGTATGACATGCTGAGAAATGTGAGTTTATGGTCTTAAATTAAGTTTCTTGGGCTACAATTAATGAAATTACTTTTGGTATATCATCTTGCAAGGTCTTTTCAGTTACAAACTGGCTTTAAACCACATCAAGAAAAAAAGTTACGCGCTTTTTTGGGCTTGCAACTTTTTGCATAAAGTTTATCTGAGTTTTATCTGCACTTTTTTTTCTTCTAATAGATCTCACTTCAGATCCAGTACCATTCAAATGTAAGGAGAGAGCCAAATAGTCATTTAAATCTCTAAAAGAAGCGAATTACCAAAGTTTAGTTGTTATCAAACCAGATTCAAACAAAAAAAATCCTGTAAAATGGCATCAGAATTATTTAAAATGCTGTCATTATATAGGATGGGGTATATAAAAGAGTCCATCATGTGGGCTATTTTTCTCAAAAGATTCTGAACGCAGAGAGAAACCTGAAAGGTTTATAATTAAAAACCTTTTATCTATAGTCAAGGGATGGAACACTGGAGACAGTACTTAAAATTCATTAAATATCTTATGATTATTAGTACCAATCACAAAAACATTTTATACTTCAAAGAAAGCTGTAAAACCATTTAGCATCAAGCATGATAACATTGAAATTTAACCAAATATTTTTATACATTTATTATACATCAGGAAGATTTGATAATGTTCTGGATGAGCTTAGCAGGAGAGAAATCCATGGTGAAAATGAATCTGTTCACTTTTAATTACAATACTACACCTGTGTTGAACTAGATTAATTTTTTCTCAACCTTAGACTTGAAACATAATAATACTCTTTTGTTAAGTCAATCAAAAATAAGCACAAAGGAAAGATCCTAAGTACCAAGTGATGCTAAAAGGAGATATATTCTAGAATTTAATATGCATCGGTTATCAAAAACTAAAAACTATACCAACAACGTGCTCTATAGGTCTCAAACGGGCAAACTCATTTGGAAGCAAAAGAGAGCTTTCATGATACTCCAGCTTCAGGGCCTGAGGGTTCAAAGAAACGCTTAGATGTACTTAATATAATAATTGGTTAACATAGATGACAAAGTATGTTAAAAATTACATACAAGCGTTCTAGAAATGCATAACGAAAAAGGTATCTACTCAAAATCTTCTTGGGAAACTTTAACCATTGCCTATTCCAGTTGGTCTAAGGAAAAGCATATTTATAAATTTTATAACTTACCTACCATTAAGTGACGAATATGCTACAATATGGCCATTGATTGATAGGTTGTCCATGACAGCAGAGTTTGTGCCATGTTCAGGGTGCCTTCAGAAGATGTAACAGCTAATGCTTTATTGAGAACATTTATCTTAACCATTAATGACCTTCAGATATAACTTAAGATAGAGGGTCTCAATCCTCATCTAAATTCTGGAAAGGTTATACTGACCTGATAGGAAATATTTTAAAGCTATCAACTGCCTTTCATCTGCAGACTGATAGTCAAATGAAAAGAGTTAACCAGGTACTAGATCAATATCTCTATTCCTATGAAAAGTAGAAACAAGATAAGTGTGCAAGACTTTTCATATAGCTAATTCAGTTATAATAGATCACGCATGCTTCAACCAAGATAACCCCATTTTTGGAAAATCTTGGGTATAAAACACAGCTGGTTCAGGCTTTAATCAGGACAGCACAACACCAACTGTTCAGGACTATTAATAAAAATAGAGATCTCCAAAGGGATCTCAAGCACAATTTAGCCAAAGAAATAGATATTAATAATAGGAAACAAGATGAAAAAAGCATAGAGATTCACCAGACTTTAAGAAGAATCATATGTGCATCTAACCATCGATATACTTAAACAAATGTCCATCCAAGAAGCTAAGGCACAGAAAAATTAAGCAATGAAGGTCTTGAAGAATTTATTAAATACTAACTATCAAATACAATTTTCTTCAGAAATTAACATCACACAAGACTATTAATATTTCATTTATAACTCCTAAGATAATAAAAAAAATTGAAATCAACAAAAAAAGCAAAGGCCCTTACCAGTAATTTTGGATCATGCAGAAGAATGTAATGTAAAAAGAGATTGTTAAAGATAAAATAATTAAGTGGGAAAGACACTTCCTGATCAAGTGGAAAGGAGATCTATAGAAGAAAGTACATCAGAGCTAAGAGCTAAATTGAACAATTTCAGAAAAAATTTAGAAGCCTACAAGGATTAAAGATCTTTGAGGAGGGAGCTAGTTTCAGGGATGTGATGCTGAGCAATCTCTCAATCCATCTCAACTTGAAATATGATTTTTTGATTCTATATGTGATTTGTATTATACTTATTTTCTTGAAACAATTATCTAATTTAATAAACTGATTTAAATTTTTTTGTTGTTTCAATCAGTTCATTTATAACATTGTAAATCACCTGGGGCGTCTTAAGAGTAAAAACTCCAGAATTAAGGAATTTCAATTAAAATAACATACCCAAATTAAGCCAAGATATTTTGTCCCTTTATTTCAGATGAAGTATAAATAAACGTGGATATCTGAGGAAATTCATAAGCTAGAAAAAAGTTTTCATGATTATTTTATAATCTAAGGCTATGATCATATGAAACTTAATACTTATAGTACAGTTTACATGTTTCCTGTGAAAATTGCATTGCCAACTGTCCAAGTTTAGTTTCCACCTCCCAGTCAAAGTCATAGAATATTTATTGAGTAATTTTCCATAAGGAGACTCCTTCACGATATAAGAGAATATTTCTCCAGTCATGTAATATATGCATCTTTTTTACTAGCATGAGTTATGCTATACACCCTTCTTAGTCTGTTTAGAAACTCACCTTGTACAATACCCACTTCTTGCACTTTGTACACTTTTTAATGGTAAGATTACAAGTGACCATCAACTTAACAATATCAATCTTAAATCATTTTTAATTTATATCCTAAAAAGTTCATCCCTGGACCGATACCTTCCCTTTTAATAAAAAAAGGTAAATATAAAAATTGTAGTACTTAAGAAAATATTCCTGATTCAGTAATATGTGAGTCATTACTAAAATAAGCATCATGAAATATGAAGAACCGTGGGCCTAATAAATTATATAAAGTAAGTATAAGCATTATGGTAACTATGAGGCTTTTTGGCTTTTGTCAGTAAAAGGCAGATAATTGGTATCGATAGGCACAATATATAATGTTAACAATAGCCTATCATTATAAAAAATTAAATACCATCATTATGGTAACCATGTAGTTTTTGTTTTGAGTCAACAAATTGAAATACTTTGATACCAATAAGCATCACAAATGATATGTCAGTATCATCCTATTACTAAAACTAATTATAAGTATCTAGTAAGCATAATGGAAATTAACTTGATTTAGACAAAGTGTAAATAAATTAATAATGACTAGCATCATTAAAGACAAGACTACCTTAACTTGTTGCTATAAATATAATTATAGTTATTAGGATAACCATAAAGATTTTATCTTAGGTCAATAAGTTATGATAAATTGATAAAATAAGCAACTTAGATGATATGAAAGCCTTGACATAACAATATAAAAATGAGTATAGTCATTATGGTTGCTATGAAGCTTTTTATTGAGTCTGTGATTTATAAATAAATTGATGGAAGCAGCAACTTGAAAAATATGGAAAAATTATTTTATTAATATAAAAGTAAGTATAGATACTATGATAACCATATAGCTTCTAAATTAGGTCAGTGAGATGTAAGTATAAAGTTGAATCACTAGTGATATAAAAATAATACCTTATTAATGTAAAAGATTGATTACAATCATCAAGATAAAAATAAAATCTTTAGTCTTGAGTCAATAAGATGTGAATAAATTGATAAAATGGGCTTCATAATGAATATGGAACATTTTCCCATTATAAGAAGTTGGTATAGTCATTATGGTAACCATTTATCAATTGGCTTATATTAGTAGGACTCAAATAAAATTGTAAAAAAGCATCATTAAGGATATTTCAATATTGACCATTTCATTTAGAAAGTATGTATTAAATATGGTAACTATGAAGCTTTTTCTTAATTTAATAGGATAAAAATAATTAACAAATATGAACTCATGAAAGATATAGCAACTAAGGCTAACTATTTAAAATAGATATAATAATCATGGTAACCACAAAGCATTTATCTTGAGTAGTAAGATATAAATGATTTAATAAAATAAGCCTTTTTAAAGATATGGCAACATTGGCTCGTTATAAAAAAGTCACTATAACATATTGTAACTGTAATTCTTGTGGAGCTACATGTAAGTCCAAGGGAGCACCCCCTGCACCTCAACTGTGAGGAGTTTCCATTTTACACAAAAAAGGGGTAAGAAAGCAGCCATCTCTCTTGTGGCCCAGGGCGATTTAACCCATGTGATGGATGAGAGTTGGGTGACGGCGTACCCCCTCAAAGTTACTCCTCTTCATCCCTACCTCACCACCCAAGTGTTGGTGCAGCGAATTGGGAGTGTATTTGGAGGTGGCGGTGGTAAGAGGCCACCGCCAACAGAGAAATGGTAGGCATCCCTCTCCCTCAAAAATCATGGGTCCTAATGAGGGGGATGCTAATATGATTAGATTGAGGTCCAGCAAAATCAAGTTGTCCATGGTACACTCAGGTTTGAAATCCCTTTATAGGTTTCCCTTCCATCAGAAAAGGCAGGCCCAACCTCAGCGGATTTGGGCGCATTAAATTAGTCAGTACCCAATATGACCTCCCTCATGTGTCCTGACCATGCATTCAGTCGCCGACCAAAAGAAGCATTGCCAATCTGAAAACGGAATCATGCTGGGAAGGGAAATTTGGTAACAAAGTTTAAGAGAAAGTTAGGTGTCCTTAAGGAGATCACTCTGGCATCATAGTTTTGGAATTTCAATATGACAGAATCAAATTTGATCATGCTTCCCTCAATTAATGCAATAAATATATATTCCCCAAACCCCTCAGATTTAGACATCCCCCACTTTTACATTTGTTGGTCAGTATTTTATAGTTTGTTTTAGTAAACAAATCCCTGCACAAGAATTTTGCCCTCTTGAAGTTTATGCTCTCTACCTACTAGCCGCTGCCTGATAGGTGTCATGTTCTCAGTCTATGCAATGTCTGGGCCATAGTGGCCATAAATACAACGTTTTTGCCCTCCCTCCTCGAGTGGGGTTATTGATATAGTGGCTTCTTGAGGTTGTCCCTCATTTTGGACGACGTGTGGCTTCGAGATGTAACATTGCTTTTGTAGTTTCTTTCTCCCCAGTGGTCGAAGTTTCAGAACCTTTATGAGCAATCAGTATCCCATGTCGCTAGAGTGGATTTATGAACTCCTGTAGGCTTAAAGAGACAACTGTGGCAGAATCTGAGGCTGCACTGCTGCTAAAGTGCGGTTGATAGTTGGTATGAAAATGATGGTGATCATTAGTCACTGTCCCTTGATTGTTTCTGGTCTCATCAAATATCAGCTCATATGGATGGCTACGCCCCAGTATTCTGATTTGCGTTTTAGGTGTTTATGCACCCTGACTGGCAGGCTAGTCTCAATTTTTTAGCCAGCTCCATGACATAATTGACCAACCCTTAGTTTCCACTCTCTCCACCTTCTGTTAGAAGTAGGTGTTGCAATGGTATTGCTGTACGACATGAACCTGCAACTAGTGCTTAGGTTGGCTCTTTTTTAATAGTTGGTTGTTGCATTAGTTAGGTGCTTCTTCGTGGCGGTGATGGAGTCCCTGACCAAGTATTTTCTCCACCAGGAGTCAGTTCCAGCCTCATCCTTCCCCAGGGGGTTGGATCGTCCATACCATCCATGGAAATTGCAAACCAGATTTTAAACCCCTCACTGAGTTGCAGGTGCAGTTTTTGGCCAATATGGCGGCTTACTCCTCCCAGACAGATGCGCTGTGGAGTGTGACTCTTTTGTATGTAGTGGAGGGGATGCTCATTATTGGGTGCGCGGGATATTGTGCTTAGCCAACCAGGAGGAAGTCTCTACTTTATTTATTATGTTGATATATTCAGTGGTTCAGGCGCTAGTGTCAAGATTGGCTCACTTGCTCCAATTCTTTATACTGGGTGCAGAGGCGCCCAATATGGCCTAATTCATTGGTGCTTTTCATGGTCAGGTTTTTTGGTCTGGGGCTTCTATTGTACATTCTAATTGCGGTATTCAGTGCCACTTTAGACCTGGTTTCTAATCATTCATCCTGGGACACTCAGTTGGGTTTACTAGAACAGGGTGGTGGTTATCTCCATCGGCGCCACGCTCTAGCATGCTTCAGGTGGGATGATATGGTTGGTGAACAGATTCCCCACTGAAGCTGTCTGAGTGGAGTGTTTAATAAAAGTCAGAATGCCCATTGTCTCTTTCCCAGTAGGTCTGTTATGATCAGGCTCCAGAGTGTGTCCCTTGGTTCCAGCGGATGATCTAGTCTACTTTTTTTCTTACTTCCTCTTCCCCTGCCCTGTTGCTATTGGATGAGGCGGTTTCCAGGAAGGAACTAATGGGTGTTAATCATTGGTGCACACTTTGTCAGCATCCCAACTCGTAGCACTCAAGAGGGATCTTCCCATTGGATGGGTTAATTCTGTCCCAAATTTTATTTCCTGGACAACTCAGCAATCATTTCTCCCATCTGATGGGGTCCCATTCTGCCGCCAATAACAGTAATTGCCTACTTTTTTACTTTGTAGATTCATTTTTGTACACACTGGGTGTCTATTGAGGCACTTATGGATATGGGAATGGCAGGGGGCATATAAGTTAAAACTGGCACAGGAGCTAGATTTGGACCTGGAAGTGGGTGCAACGGTGTTAGGCGCATTGTGTAAGTCCAGGGGAACGTCTTTTTGTGTGGATTGGGCGTTTTTTCCATTTTCAAATAAGAAGGGTCCAAAGAGGGTGGCTTTACCCTTCGTCACCCAGTGCAGCCTCGCTCATGTGGTAGATGAGCACTGGATAGCAAAACTCCCTCTAAAGATTCCTCCCCCAGTACCCACGCTCTGTAAGGAGAGTGTCTATAACTCTTATGTTCCCAGCGTGTTGGTGCACGGTGCTCAGAGCCAATTCCAGGGAACTAGCCGTTACAAAAAAGGTTACTGGGGCCTTGCAGAGGGTGCTGAAGCAATAATAACTCAAGTAAATGAGAGCGATCATAAAGGTAAATAACCAACAAAAATGCCGCGGTGCACTAAGGGAGAAGGGGTAGACATCCCAGGTTGGAGGGAACCTGGGCGAACTAACTGTGCACTAGGTGATAACCTAATCATAGATAAAATGTAATGGTTAATGTAGTGCGAGACCTCCTCAAAGAGGTCTGCGCACAGGATTGTCTGAGATAACATAAATATCGGGAAAAATGGGGAAATTTTATTGTAAGAAGTCAACCAACAAGGAATGTTGGTCACAAAAAAAATATAAACCTTGTCATGGTAATTCAGGGTCTGCCAAAACAGTCCCAAGCACCAATTCACCAAATGGCAAACACTCTCATCCAATTTGTTAGAATACATAAATACCAACTTCACTCAAGTAATTGGTTGAAGTTGTATCCAACCCAAACGTGTAATTTCATAGATGTAACGGGTCTTGAGACCCCATTCCTCAACTAACCAATTTGAACCTTCAGTGCAATTAAATAAACCATCTGTTTTAACACCTGGGCCGATGCAAGGGGCTGGGCGTTAGGCACCTCACTAGTACCAACCTGGGCATATTTGGCTTGTACCCAGCGTTGGTCTAGTGTGTGCCTGAGGTCAAGAAGGGCCTGAAGATTTACCTTCTGGGCCTCCTGTCACCCAGCCTTATTCTTAAGGTTGGTACCCACTATCATGTCATTTAACTATAAAACGCTCACCTCTGCCAAACTTGTCCGCTGAATTGAGGAAATCTGCACCAAGATTACTGAGTCAAAGATGAAGTCTGAAACCAATGGGAATAAAGCCTGACAATTAGAAAACCAATAGTTGAGAAGGGAAAAGTATTGAATTATTAGCCAGAATTGCTGATGATTTTGAGTTAGCTAGCAGTACAATTGCTGATGCCTATAAGTCCAGAGGAACGTCCTCTGTGTGTTGACTGGGCCCTCTTCCTGTTTCCAAACAAAAAGGCTCCAAAGAGGGTGGCAGTCCCTCTCATCACCCAGGGCAATCTCGCCCACGTGGTAGATGATCGCTGGGTAGCAGCCCTCCCTCTTCAAGCCCCTCCCCTGGTGCCCACATTTTCCTCTCCATAACTGATATTCCTGATCAGGAAACTTACACTGAAGTTGACAAAATTAATTCAATCAGTCTGAAAACAAGTGAAAATGAGCCCAATGATCAAGATCCACATAGTCATTAAAGAATGAAGTTTGACTCATCAGCTGGAATCGCTGATGGTTTTGACTCAGCTAACACCTCAATCATCAAAATTAACCCCATCCCAAAATTGTCATGTATGATCCCCGATGTGCAGGTAGCAGCATCAAACACCATTAGCAATAGTTTGAAGATCCCTTCCAGTCAATCAGGCGTTGCAGCTGATGCAACGCTTTTAACCAAATGAACAGCCCAGCGACTAGCATGGGCAGTTTGGACATCCTGAACCTGTTCCCAACCAAATGGGACCGCCACTATGTGGGGTGGCCTTGAGGGATTCCCGTTGCTCATTGGGCTAGATGCCGTCATGCTAACTTCTGGAAATGCAGTCAAGTCTCATTTCAGGTGTTCAAGGTTGAACTGACAGCAACTCGGCCTGCCACCAAATTTTTCGATGTCAGTTCCCAGTAAACTTATCTGTCCCCATTCACAAATAATTCACCAGTTAGGTCAAACTTGAGGGACCCAATCCTGGCTTGTTTCCTCTCCAATTGACCACTATTTAATCAGTCGCATTGAACTGAGAAAATTGTTGGTCTTTTTTTCTAAATTTCCCATTAAAAACCTCTCCAAAAAATTAGTTTTTATGTTAAAAATAAACCCCTCCGCTGACCCTCACATTCCCCTTGAGATAATGGCTGTACTTGTCAGGTATTTTATTATGTGCCTGTATGAGATTCTGGCTCACCAGCAGTTTTTGGGAAAGTTCCTTTCCAGTTATATATCCGTCATAACAGCAGCAGTGCCTTTGGTATTCTAATTTGCCATTTGGGTGCTCTGGCACCTAGGCTGGCAGGCTGGTCTAATTCTTACATGCTGTTTGCCTGACATAATCAACCAACCATTATATTTATCCAAACCTCCTTTCTTATAGAGATTGACACAGCAATAGCCCCTCCTTTTCAACTAAACTGGGTTGTGAAAAAGATTTTTTGTACACAATAGTCCAGTTCCACTCAAAAATTCAAACACACCCCCCATAGTTGCTGCAGCTATTTTGCTCATGTCAGTAGGATCTGACATCCTGACTTGCAACAAGTTTACCCCCATAAGAGCCTAACGATTTCCCCTGACCTCACTACTATCTCTTCAGTATCACTGGATTCATCCACAACTACCATAAAGAGAACTTCGCTTACTTCTTATTACACATGAAGATTAGTGTTAGGTCCCATCATGTCTCCTTCGAGGCCCTGGTGGACACTGGAGCCGCGGGCAATTTTATGAGTGTAGAACTGGCCCAGCAATTGGAAATTGTCCTGGATGTAGGCCCTTCGGTGATGTTTGCGTTGTCAACCTCCCAAACCTCATACCTGATTTGCCAACCAATCACATTTTCAATACACCAGTTCAGCTTCTGTGACCGCTTTTATGCTATGCCAAAGTTGGTGTTTCTGAAGATCTTAGGAGTGGGATGGTGGCGCCGGCAACATGTCAAGATCCACCTGGAGTCTAACATGCTGTCATCTGTTAATGATCAACTGGAGGGTGAATTCCCCCTAATTGACACTCTTAAGAAAGCTCAAGATTGCAGCTCTATCACTTCCCTCGTCTATCCTACGGTCATACCATCTGATTTTCCAGAAAGTTTAATGCGCTATCAAAGCATTTTTGATTCTGAAAAGGTGGATCGTCTGCATCCTCACACTAGATTTGATTGTGGATTCCGCACGATGGTGGAGTTGGTGAATTTCAACTGTCCATTGTATCATCACTCAGAAGAGGAGGAGTCTGCGCTCAACACTTGGTTGGACGATATGTTTAAAAAAAGTGGTTATTTAAGGAGACATCTCCAGTCGCGTCTACCCATTGTCTTTGCTGAAAAAGCTGATGGTTCCCTCCACCCCTGCGTGGACTATGGACACTTAAAAAAGTCACGGTTTCTGATCCCTACCCCCTGCCTTTAGAGCACACAATAAGCCAAGCAATCGCCAAATCTCAGGTGTTTTCCAAGCTGGATCTCGTCAACACTTTTAACCAGATTTGGGTAATAAAAGGGCAAGAATGGTTAACAGCGATCTGGATGAAGCAAGGCATTTTCCAATTCCGCGTAATGCCCTTTGGGCTGAAGAATGCCCTCGCTACGTTTTAATGTATGATTGACAATGTACTGGGTGACCTCCAGTTTACTTGCGCGGTCACATATATTGATGACATTCTGGTATACTCCCTGACTCCCAAACAACACGCTATTGACTTGGAAGCAGTCATGGCCGCCTTGCATAAGGCAGGCTTGTTCGTTAAGCCTTCTAAATGTGAGTTCTATAAGGAGGAAGTTACCTTTCTTGGGAACCTCATCTTTAAAGATGGCTACACGATTCCTCCCAATAAGTTGGAGGCTATCCAAGAATGGCCAACTCTGACAACCCAGAAACAATTACGAAGTTTCTTGGGAACCATCATTTTTTAAAGTAATTTTCCCTAACATTTTCCCAGCTTGCTGCCCCACTCCACCCCCTTACAGGGAAGAATGTACCATTCCTCTGGACTCCCAAATGCCAACAGGCATTTGAATTGATCAAAGAGGTGTTTCTATCCCCTCCCATTTTAAATACGCGGATCCCACCAAGCCATATATTGTTGCATGTGATGCCTCCTCAGTATCAGTGGGAGCGGTGTTACTCCAAGAGCACAATGGCTTGGAACATCCATTCACCTATTTTACCAAAAGTTTACCTTTATGGAGCAGCCTTGGGCCATCTATGACAAGGAGTTGGCAGCCGTAGCATGGGCATTAACTCATTGGAGGTACCTGTTACAGGTGCTCAACATGAGTTAATGGTTCCACACGGATCACCAGGCTCTCTTGTATTTTTGTAAAACCCAGAAATTGGCACACTGGCAAGCATGAACCTATCAGGACTTGTGCAGTTTCAATTTCAAATATGAATTTGTAAAAGGTGCACTTAATGTGCTTCCTAATTTCCTCAGCCAAAACCCCGCCCATTGTCCCACAGATTTGGAAGAAGTTGATCTTGTTACCATTATTTCTGCTTCCCAAATTTTCGATAATTGTTCCCCCCATCAATTCTTTGGCCGCACTCGCCCCTGATGCCCCGCTTGTGGCTCAGGTCTTATCCAGTCAAATGGCCTGTCCTGAAGGGGTGGAGTTATTCAAGCAATTGACCCTTCAAAATCTATAAACACTCTCTGTACTCCTTGGTGAGGGATTCATCTATTTTAGGTTGAGAATTTGGGTTCCCCCTATTTTTTGAACTGAGGTATTTTGTGTGTATCACGACCCTCCCATGATCGGCCATCTGGGCAACAAAAAATACATTGAGCTTATTAAGAAAACCTATAACTGGGCGGGGATTGATGAAGGAAGTTCCAATTTGGATCGCCAATTGTGTTACCTGTGCTCGGGCAAAGTCAGACCACTCAGGAAGGAAGGGACTCCTACACCCATTACAACAGGTGGAGGGTCCATGGACATTGGTGTCTGTGGACTTTATTGTCAAACTCCCTTGTTCCAATGGGTTCATGGCAGTGATGGTGGTGGTTGATCACTTCAAAAAATTTTCCCTTTTTATTCCCTGTACTTCTGCAATCACATCTGAAGAGACCGCTCAGCTCTTCGTTCACCATGTTTCTCAATGTTTGGTCTCCCACAGGAGATCATCAGTGACCATGGACCCCAATTTACAGCACGTTTCAGGAATGAGCTATTATCCATCCTAAAAATCACCCCCTGGCGCTTCACTGATTACCACCCACAATCCAACGGGCAGACCAAGCGTGTTAAACAAATTTTGGAACAGTATTTGCGCTGTTACGCTTCAGACGCTCAGGATACTTGGGCAAATGACCTCCCTCTATCCAAGTTCACTTATAACAACGTAACTCACGCCTCTGCAAGGTTTTCTCCCTATGAGGCAACGTTTGGGTATAACCCCTCCTTTTCAGTCAGTCCTTGTATACGCCCAGAGGTTCCTGCTGTCGCAGATCACATTGAGCATATCTGGTCAACTCAGTCCTTAGTCCGGGAGCACCTCACAAAAGCTATCAATGATTATAAGCAGTTTGCGGATCAAAAACAGCTTCCCACTCAAGATATCGCAGTGGTTTCTCATGTCATGTTGGACACTCGCCACCTGCGGATGCTGGTACCTTCCCAAAAGTTTGCAAGCAAATGTTTGGGTCCCCACCTGGTGGAGGAAGACTTGGGCAATAATACATTTCAGTTGAAACTGCCAGCTCATTGGAAACAGCATCCCATATTTCATGTGTCCCTGCTGTCCCCGTTCAAGGGGCTCATCCCTGCCAAACCTGAACCTATTGTGATTGTGGATGCGGAAGAAGCCGAGGTGGAAAACATCTTAGCGTCCCACAAATCCTGTTGGTCAGTCCAGTATCTTGTGGCCTGGAAAGGGTATCCAGCTTATGAGAACAGTTGGGTTAAGGCTCGCAATTGCGCTAAATGCATGAAGCTGGTTGAGGCATTCCACAAATCCCACCCTAATGCCCCTCCGTCCCCCCCAAAAGGTCACAATGGTAATGGCAACAAAACTACCTAAGGCTCATGAGAATGTGGCCCTCATGCAGTTTCCCAGAGGCGGCGCCCTTCCTTTGGAAAATGGAAATGGTAATGTAAGTCCAGGGGAACGTCCCTTGTGTGTCAACTGGGCCCTCTTCCCATTTCCAAACAAAAAGGCTCCAAAGAGGGTGGCGGTCCCTCTCGTCACCCAGGGTAATCTCGCCCAAGTGGTAGATGAGCGCTGGGTAAAAGCCCTCCCTCTTCGGGACCCTCCCTCAGTGCCCACATTTTCCTCTCCAGAACTGGTATGCCTGATCAGGGAAATTTGCACCAAAATTGCCAAAATTAAGTTAATCAGTCTGAAAACAAGTGGAAATGAGCCTGACAATTGGGATCCACATAGCTGAAAAAGAATAAAGTTTGACTCATCGGCCAGAATTGCTGACAGTTTTGACTCAGCCAACACCATAATCATCAAAATTAACCCCCTCCCAGGATCATCAGGTATGATCCCCAATGCGCAGGTAGCAGCATTGAACACCATCGGTGATAGTTTAAAGCTCCTTCCCAGTCAATCAGGCGTTGCAGTTGACATAATGCTTTTAACCAAATGAATGGCCCATCGACTGGGCACAGGCAGGTTGGGCATCCCTAAATGTTACCAACCAAATGGGACCGCCCCTAAATGGGGTGGCCTTGGGGAATTCCCATTGCTCATCAGGCTAGATGCCATCACGCTAACTGCCAGAAACACAGTCATTTTTCAGTTCAAATGTTTGAGGTTGAACTGATAGCAACTTGGCCTGCCACCAAATTCTTCGATGTCAGTTCCCATTGAACTTATATCTCCATTCCCAAATAATTCGCTGGTTAGGTCAAACTTGAGGGACCCAATCCTGTATTGCTTCCTCTCCAATCAACTACTATTTAATCAGTCACATCGCACTGAGAAAATTGATGGTCGATTTTTCTTTCCTAAATCTCCATTAAAAACCTCTTCAAAAAATTAGTTTTTATGTTGAAAAATAAACCGCCTTTTCCACCAACCCTCACACTCCCCTTGGGGTTAATGGCTGTACTCATCTGGTATTTTATGTGCCTGTATGAGATTCTGGCTCACCGGCAGTTTTTGGGAAAATTTATTTCCAGTTCCATATCCATCATAACAGCAGCAGTGCCTTTGGCATTCTGGTTTGCCATTTGGGTGCTCTGCACCTAGGCTGGCAGGCCGGTCTAATTATTACATGCTGTTTGCCTGACAATGACAAACACCCCTCAAAATCATTGGGGATGTTCCAAAATGAGCAGATGGTACCTTTGGGGACTATCGCAGATAAATCAAAACCCTATCTAATGAATTGGGACTTGTGCCTGACATAACTCATTTGGTGAACAATCGCCCCAGCATCTGGGCATGGGAGGGTTGGGCATCCCAAACCCATTTCCAACCAATTGGGATCACCCCTATGTGGGGTGGCCCTGGGGAATTCCCACTGCTCATCAGGACAGATGCCATCATGCCAACCAATGAAACATAGTCAAGCCTCAGTCCAGGCATTTGTGGCCAAACCAATAGTGATTGGCCTGCCGCCAAATCCTTTGATGTCAGTTCTAGTTAAAATTATTTTCCCCTCTCCCCCAAAAATTCACCAGTTTAGGTCAAATTTGAGGGCGCAAATCCCTTCTTGGACCTACTACCAAATAGAACACTATATAATCAGTTGCATCGCACTGAGGAAACTGTTGGTCAATTCTTTTTTTTTTCCTTTCCAATAAAAATTTCCGCTAGTACCCATTTTTTATTTTTACTTTAATTCTTCTTGCCAAAGTCTTGATGGCACTAACCTAGTGCTGTCAGTCCCTACTCCAGATGGGCTTTACCAGTTTTGATGATTATCATCACTCCCACCACAGTCAACTGGATCCAATGTACAAGAAACTTCTGGGAGTTTAACCCCATTATAGAAGCTATCCTCTATCAAGATATCGGAATTCTGTGGCCTTATATATCTCACTTTCAAGCAAGGATCCGCCCCCTTGTTCCAACGTTAGTGATGAAATCTTCCATTGGAAACACCAAAGTATTAAAACCAGTAGTACAATCACCTGCAGTAAGACTAGCAGTGTCTGAGGTTGTTTCTGTTTGATTCATTATTGGGTTTTTTTCAGGATCATCCTACATCAACGTGTTATTATTACCCAATTCGCAGCTCCATACAACGTCATATGAGCGGCATGCCACTGGCATTCTGGCTTGATTTTTTGGGTGCTCATGAATCCTGACTGGCAGGCCAATCTAAACTTCTTCTGCCGCTTTCCTGACGCATTGTCGCCCTCATGGCGTCATATAAAGTGCACTGTCTGGTGCCGTTTTAGTTATATCAGTTCTGCTTTTGTGATCAGTTTGTTTAAATGTTTGTCTACTTTCCCAGTCATTCTGAGGGTAGGGTGATGGCGTCAGCAGCATGTTAGCATCAACTTGGACCCAAATATGATATATTTTTGAGCACCCAGTTGTGGGGGAGTTTCCCCTTATCTTACACTTGCGGTGGAGTGGAGGTGGTTTCCATTAAGTTGTTCCCTTCTCCAATGGGCCTTCTACCAGATTTCCCCCCATCATTGGCGGCATATCGGGATATATTTTAATTTGTAAAATCTTGTGCCTTCTGCCGCATTCTGAGTATGACCTGTCTCTCCGTTTAATGGTGGCCATGATCAACATCAACTGGCCATTGTATCCCTACATGGTGCAGGAGAATAAGGCGCTGGAGTTTTGGTTTGATAATATGCTTAAAAGGGTGGTTGTTCAAGCAAACCTCAACCATCACATATCCCATAGTTTCTGCACAGAAGAATAATGGTACAATACCCCTGCATAAACTATGGACATTTTAATAAAATCACTGTTTATGAACCCTATTTCCTCCCTCACAAGCAGTTGATTAGCCAAGCAATCACAAAATCCAGGGTGTTTTTATAGCTTTATCTCATAAACGCGTTCAACCAGATCTGGTTTGAAAGAAGATCAGTGTGGCTTATGCCGATTTGTACTATAAGGGGAAGTTTCCAGTTCTGCATGATGCCCTTTGGCCTGAAAAAGGCCCTGGCTTCATCCCAGTGTATGATTGATGACAGTCTTGGCAACCTCATGTTCACCTGCATGGTAGTGTATATCAATGATATTCTTTTGCATTCTCCCACCCCTGAGCAGCATAAGGAGGATCTGGAGGCGGTGCTGATTGCGTTTCACAAGGCAGAACTTCATGTAAAAACCTCCAAATGCAAGTATTTTAGGGATGAAGCTACCTCCCTTAAAAACCTGATCCTGAAGCACGGTTACGCGATTCCCTTCTGCAATCTCATGGCAATCCTTGAGTGGCCCACTCCTATGACCCAGAAGTAGTTGCAGAGCTTCTTGGGCTCAATCAGCTTTTTGAAGTAATTTTCCCCACCCTCTCCCAGATGGCCGTGTGCTGCATCCCTTGACAGAGAAGAACGTTTTGTCATGATGGATGGAGGAGTGCCAACAGGCGTTTGACACCATCAAAGAGGTTTTTTTGGAGTCTCATGTTCTAAAATATGTGGACCCCTCCAAGCCTTTTATTGTAGCATGCAACGCCTCTTCTGCCACCATGGGGGAAGTACTGTTACAATTGCATGAAAGTTTGTAACATACAGTTGCTTACTTTCCACACAAGTTCGCTTCATATGAAAAGCCTTAGACCATTTACAATAAGGAGCTATCCGCCATGATGCGGTCTCTTACCCACTGGTAGTACCTTCTTCCATGGCATGTGACATGAGGCAACCATGCAGACGGATCATCAGGCTCCTATGTTTTCTTCAGGCTGCAGAAGCTGGTTTATCACCATTCCCGTATGTATCATAACCTCTGTAGTTTTAATTATATATATATGAATTTGTGAAAGGGGCTTTAAATGTCCTTCCAGATTTGTTGAGTCAAAACCCTTTATAGAATCTGGTGGAGGCGGATGATCAGGAGCTAAATATTTTCTTTCCACCAGCCCAGACCTTAGCTATTTCTCCTCCCACAATTACAGTGGTGAATTGGCCCTCAGACATTCATCTTGTCTCTTGGGTTTTAGCAGGTCAAATGTTCTGCTTGGAGGGGCTAAAGCTGTTGGACAGCTGGTACTTCCAATGCATTGTATACCCATTATTCATCGGTGGTGCTAATAATTAAGTTTAGGTCATAACTGTGGGTTCAGCCTCAACTTATGATGAAGTCATTTGGGCTCACCATGACCCCTCAGCAGTTGGCCACCCAAAAAATAGAAAAACGACTTTATTTAGTAAAACGGATGAACAAATGGCTTGGTAACTAAAAGGGTATCCTATCATGAATCACTAATTGCATGATGAGCGTGCAGTTTAATTTTGATAGATCAAAAAACATTGTTCTTCTCCATCCCTGCAGCAGGCGGAGGTTCTGTGGACCTCAGTGTCTTTTAATTCATTTTGTGGTACTGACTCTAATGGGTTTACCACAATTATGGTGGCCGTGGACCGCTTTACCTAATTTTTACTCTTTATCCCTTATTTGTCAGCCATTACCTCTGAGGAGATGGCCTGACTCTTTGTGTGACATGTGTTCTCAATGTTCAGTTTGCCACAGGGATTTGTGAAAGACTGAGGGCCTCAGTTTATGGCACGTTTTGGACTAAAACCTTGAAAATAATGAATATTGAGGTGTGCCTCTCAACTTCATACCATCCTCAGTCTGATGGTCAAACGGAGTGAGTAACTAGATTCTCAAATAGTATCTTCACTGTTAAGCCTCTTCTGTGTAGGACACAAGGGCGGATGATCTTATGTTGGCCCAATTTGAATATAAAAATATCACTCATGCATCACCAGCTTCTCACCATATGAGGCCACACTGGGGTATAATCCCTCATTTTCTATTGGCTCATGCCTTTGCCCAGAATTTCTAGCTTCAGTGGACCATGAGCTGCACATTTTTTAGCACCCTATCCCGGTCTGGGAGCACCTGACAAAGTCCATCTGCGATTACAAACGCTTCATGGACTAAAAATGTCTCCCTTCCCATGAAATTATGGTAGGGTCCTCCATCATGTTGGACATGTGACACCTTCATATGAAGATGCCCTCCCAGAAGTTTGCAAGCAAGCACTCTGGGCCCAGTGTGGAGGCGGATTTGGACAAAGGCTCGTTTAGGTTGACTTTGTTAGCTCATTGTAAACAACACCCCATTTTCTACGTTTCTCAGTTGTCCCTGTTTTAGGGATATGACCCAGAAGTGTCAGAGGCAATCATGGTCAAGGTAGCAGAGGATTTGAGGTTGAGGAAATTTTGGCCTTGCATAAATCCTTCCATCTGGTCCAGTACCTCATAGCCTGGAAGAAATTGCCATCATATGAGAATAGTTGGTTCAGCACTTATGACTGTGTCCATTGTGGTGAGCTGATGGAGGCCTTTCACGTCCTGCATCCTTATGCTCCTCCCTTCCTCAAAGATCGCCACCCTCTTGGATACAAGTTTCTGAAGCCCACAAAAAAGTCGCTCTCACCCAAGTCCTCAGTGGTGGTTATCCCCCTGTTTAAAGAGGGAAGGACAATGTATGTCAGGGGAGCACTCCTTGCACCTCAATGCAAGGAGTTTCCATTATTATCGAAAAAGGGGAAAAGAAGGTTACTTTCCCTTTTGTGATCCAGGGCGCTCTAGCTCATGTGGTGGATGAGTGGTGGGTGATGGTGTAAACCCTTAAAGTTTCACCCTTTCCTCCCTATCTTACCACTCAAGAGTTTGTGCAGCAAATTGGTAGGGGTATTTGGAGGTGGCAGCGGAAAGAGGCCACCAACAGTAGAGAAGTCGGTGGGCATCCCTCTCCCTTGTCATTTTTGGGTCCCAATGAGAGGCCATTAATATGGGTAAATTGAGGATCAACGGAATTGAGTCATCTGCAGTATGATCAGTTTGAAACCCTGACAATGGTTTTTCTTCCATCAGAAAATGTGGGCTCAACCCCAGAAGATTTGGGTCCATTATATTCATTCAGTACCCATTGGGACATCCCCTATGTGACCTGACCATGGGCGCATCCAGTCACCCGCCAAATGAAACATTGCCAATCTACCAGACAATATTGCACTGGGAGGTTAAATTTGGTGGCAAAATTGATAGAAAGTCAGCTGGTCAGGAGGAGATCAATCTAGAATCATAAAAATTTTGGTGTGTTGATCTGCCAGAATCAAATGGAATCACGCTACATTTAGTTCATGCAAAAAATTATTCCCCAAGCCCCATCACTTAAGACAACTGTCCCCCACAGGTACGGTTGTTGGTTAATTTTCTAGTGTTTGTTTTAATAAACAATCACCACATAAGAATTGTTCCCATTTAAATTTACGCTCTCTATCTACTAGCCGCTTCCCAATAGATGTTATGAACCCAGTCAATGAAATGACTAGGTCATAGTGGCCATAATTACACCGTTATTACCCTCTGTTGGAGTTTTTATAACTGACCACATTATCCGCCTCGCTGTAGATTAAGCTCTAATTTATTCTAATTTTGGTACAATTAATTTTTTTCTTATAACTTAAGCTCTTTCAAAAATTGTTAATAACAACCTATTGTTCAGCACTAGTTGCTGACTAATTATTACTCACAATCTGATCAAGAGGATTATATCTGATGTTTAGTTTCACTTAATGTTTCTTCAGGGATCATCCCCAACAATCTTAAATTGTTAATTTGATGAGAGATTGACACCTGATAGTTAGATTGCTATGATGGGGTTGTTCAGACCAAATGATTAGGTCGTTTGTCAAAACTACTGAAGCGTTTTTAACACTTGTTTTGGCGGTAGTTTGTAGGACTAATCAGCAACGCTGGCCTCTAATAAATCAGTGTTTGGTTCCTAACACCAATAGATGGCCGCCAAACCGCAAAGATTACCCTACTGGGGATTAACTAAAACGAAGAACCCGCTATGTTATAAAGCTAATCCTTAGAATTAAAAGTTGAGGAGGATAATTAATTAATCATCAGTGATCCAGCTTAAAAAGTTGTGCACCTTTTACCCTATAAAAAACCTTAGCTTCACTAAAAAAAGCAGAATACAATTGTTATATAATTTATTATATTTTGACTTCTCAATGAAGAGTTGGAGGGAATAAAATCCCCTATTTGTTTTTCTCAAGTTCTATTATACCAGATTAGGGTTAAATCCATTTACACTGAAGACTCAACTTACTATTTGTTGCCATAGAACTAGTATCCTCTTTACTTTACACAAGTTCAAGCCTGTGCAGTAAACTAAAATAAAATAGTTTACACCCTTCCTCCTCAAGTGAGGTCATTTCTTTAGTGGCTTCTTGGAGTTGTTCCCCATTTAGGACGCCATGTGGCTTCAGGATGTAACATTTATTTTGGAGATTCTTCCTCCCCAGTGGGCAAAGTTTCGGAGCCTTTCTACGCAGTTGATATCCATGTCACTAGAGTGGATTTATGAACTCCTGTAGACCCTAAAGAGACAACTGTGTCAGAATCTGAAGCTGCCACTGCTGCTACAGCGTGGTTAATAGTTGGTATGATAGTGACGGTAATCATTAGTTGCCATATCTCAATTGTTTTCCTTCCCTAAAGATATCAGGTTATATGGACGGCTTTCCCCTGCATTCTGGGTTGAGTTCTGGGTGTTTACAAACCCCAACTGGAAGGATAGTCTCAAATCTATTAGCTAGCCCCATGACACAACCAACTTAGCTTAATCAGGAGGAATCTTTATTTCAGAACAAGAAGGGAAGAAAGCCAATGGCTTTCCCTATTGTCATCATGGGCAACTTAGCCCATGTGGTATATGAGAGGTGGGTGAAAATGTGAACCTTAAAAATTACGTCTCTCCCCCTTATGGCAACCACCCATGAGTTGGTTTAAAAAGATGGGGTATATGTAGGGAAGTGACAGTGGCCAAGGGCCATTGCCAACAGAGGGTTGGTGGAGATTCTCCCTTGCAAGTAATTGTCTCTGCCAGTTCAAGTTCCACAATAGAGTGTGATTAATATCTAGAAAAAATAAATTGATTAAATGTAGTTTCAGGCTCAGGACACCCCAATTGCCATTCTCCTCCATATCCAGAAATCACAAGCCTGTCCCTGACAAGTACAGACGCAATAAATTCCTTCCCTATTCAATGGGACTGCCCATATGTTCCTGGCCTTAGGTGCACCCAGTTGCCCACCATATGAAGCGTCACCAATCCTCCAAGTGGAATTATGCTAGGAGGAAGAATTTGGGCGCAAAATTTGAACAGCTTGGCTGACTGGGATAATACTGATCAAGCATAGTAAGATTAAAGCGTTGATAGGCTGTAGCTTAATTGCAAAATATTCCTAACAATGAAAGAATTTATTCCCATTCCCGATGTTAATGAGATTTTAAGGAAGCAGACCCTGAAAAATTCTGCTGTTACTCCATTTTTCTCTTTTTTGACTTTTAGTTTAAATAAAATATTGGAAATTTCAATTCTATTTTTGTGAGTTTACAAAGTTTACTGATCATTTAGTTGTTATGTTTTCTATTTTGGAATCCCTGGCTGTGTTTGGGGTTGCCCTAGTTTCTGTGTATCCCCCTAATACAGATGTCTGTACCAGATGTATTCTGTATGATTCTTTGGGTGTTTTCTCATCCTGAGTTCCAGGCTAATTTTGCTATTATCAGCACACTCTATGACATAATGGATTGACCCAAATTCTCATCCTTCTTCATCCTGCCCTATAAGCGTGGTGTTGCACTGGTTTTGTTGTATGAATGGAAGGTTTAACCTTTGGTTAGGGTGGTGTACGCTGAGAGGATGGTCTATTCATGGGATCACACTTTTTATACTGCTGTTAAGGCATATCTCCTGCATCAAACAACGGGTAGTTCTACCCCATATCAAGTGTAAGAATACCCAGGTTTTCTTTTGTCATCGAGTTGTCCACCATGATGGGTTTTAAACATGGGGGTGTTGTTTGTCCCCATGGCCACTGATCTCCCCCTCATTCCACCGTTGTATATTCTGGGCTAGATTTCTTGCTGTCGACTCTGACGCTTCTGAGGAACATATGTATGTGAATTCATTGGTGCCAATGTTATTCATGGTACAATCAGCGATGTTAGGGGTTTCTCAGGTGGTTGATGCCATGGTTTCGCCCCTTGAGGAAGGTCCAACGAATTTATAGTAACTACCCCTTCTTCACTAGTTTTATCCTGCATAATTCATAAAAACAGGATCAGGCTTACTTCATGTTACTGATTAGAATTAATTGGAATTCCATAGGGTATCTGTCAAGGCTCTCTTATATACATGTTCAGCCAGGAATTTTATGAGCTTTTAGGGCATTCATATTTGGCCCTAGATCTTGATGCTGGGTCATCAGTATTGAGTGTGTCATCAGCCTCTATAACTAGTTATCTGTTGAGATGGACAGTGCCATTCTCAGTGTATTTTTTTGGCTTCTGCAATCAGTTTATCTCAGTGCTGGGTTTGTTGTTTCCCATCATTCTTGGGGTTGGTTGGTGGCAGCGTCAACAGATTTTTATTGATCTGGAGCCCAACCTATTGTCTTTTGTGAATCTGCACGCGTGTGGCAAATTACTACTTATTGACACCTTTTCCTCACCATGCTGTGGTTTTGATCGCTTCAACTCCCTATCTCACTGAATTATCACTAGACTTCCCATTGGTTTTGTTACATTATAAGTATATTTTTGATTTGGATAATGCCAATCGCTTTCCTTCTCACTCTGAGTATGACTTGTCCTTTCGTTTGATAAAAACATAATCAATATCAACTGTCCATTTTACCTCTATACCGAGCAGAGGATAAGGCCCTGAAGGTGTGGTTAGATGATATGCTCCAGAAGGGGTGGGTGTTTAAACAATCTTCTCCCGTTGCATCCTCATTATTTTTTCAAAAGGATGATGATCTGATGCACAGTTGCGTGAACTTTGGCAATTTAAACAATATTACCATGCAAGTTTAATGTTTACTCCCCCTTGAGCAAACTACCATCCAGGAGATTACCAAATCCTGTGTTTTTTAAGCTCAACCTGGTAAATGCCTTTAATCAAATCCAAAAGCGGAAGGTCAGTAGTGGCTAACGGCCATTTGTACCTGGTGGGGTATTTTCCAATTTTCGTGATACATTTGGCCTCAAAAACGCGCCTGCTACATTCTAGCTCATGGTCAATGACGTACTGGGCAATCTTTTCTTCACTTGAGAAGTGGCTTAAATTAAAAATATCCTGGTGCACTCCCCTACCCCTGAACAGCATGAGAGGGATATGGGGCAGTATTGGCAGTGCTGAAGGAGGCCGATCTTTTTTGTAAAGCCCTTGAAGTGTAAGTTTTTTGAGGAAGAGGTTACCTTATTGGGTAATCTTGTCCTGAAGAAGGATTACACTACCCTCCCAGCAAACTTGAGTCAATTCTTTTCTGGCCCATGCCCATCACCCAGAAGCAGTTGCGTAGTTTCTTAGGGACAATTATTTTCTTTAAAAATTCCATCTGCGCTCTCCCAGTTGGCAGCGCCTCTCTGTTTCCTGATAGGGAAGAATGTTATGTTTGAATGGACAGCGGATTGCCAACGTGTGTTTGAGGTGATTAAGGAGATATATGTGGCGCCATCATTCCTCAAGAATATGATTCTTCCTGACTTTTTATAGTTACTTATGATGCCTTAGCAGCTGAAGTGGGGTCTGTTTTACTTCAGGAGCATGATTTTTCTGAACATCCCGTCACCTTTTCTCAGGTAAATTAAATGCTGTGGAACAATCTTGTGTTATATATGACAAGGATCTTGTTGCTGTGTCTTGATCCCTTACTCACTGGTGGTACCTGCTTCAAGGCGTGTGGCATGAAATGGTGTCCCAGACGGACCACCAGGCCCTGATGTACTTTTAAAGCCACAGAAATAGGCGCATCATCAGGCTCTAACGTTTCAGGACCTTTGCAGCTTTTATTTCAAATATTTTTCATAAAAGGTGCCCTAAACATTCTTAATCCGTTGAGTTTAATTCTTCCCTGAGTCTGAAAGAGGAGGAAACACAGGAGCTAACAGTGGTGATTCCTCCCACTCAGATTATTGCCATTGCCCCTCCTGCGATTTCTAGGGGTGGACTGGGAACTGGATTCACTGTTGGTATCTCAGGTACTGGCAGTCAGAACACCTGCTTGGAGGGGTTAGAGCTTCTCAATAAGTTGAAATTACTGGGCCACAAGCAAACCCTTTATTTGTTAGCGGATGGGTAGATTTTGTCCATAGGTAGGGTTTTTATTACCCTCCGTCTCTAGAATGAAGTAATTTCTACGCATCATGATCTCCCAGTGGTGGGTCACCCAGGGAACAAAAAGTGTCTCGATTTGATCAAGTGGATGTTCAACTGGATAGGTATTTTCTAAGGATCTGAAAGTTTAAATTGCCAATTGCGTGATGTGCACATGCGCCAATTCTGATAGATCAGGTAATGATAGTCTCCTCAATCCCCTACATCAATCGCAAGGTCTGTGGACCTCAGTATCCATCAACTTCATCGTCGACCTCCCCAGTTCCAATGGATTCATGGTGATTATGGTGGTTGTGTCCAATTTACAATAAAATTTACTTTTTATTTCAAGAATGTCGCTATTACCTCCAAGAAGACAGATCAGCTCTTTGTTTGCCACATTTTCTCTATGTTCAGCTTACTAGAAGGTGGTAAGTGACCAGGGGCCTCAGTTTACTACCCACTTTTGAAATGCATTGTTGGACCAATTGAAAAAAAAGCTGTGCCATTTCACAGCATAACACCCTCAGTCAGATGGCCAAAATAAGAGAGTCAATCAGATCCTTTGTGCAGTAACTCTGTTGTTATGCCTATGTCATGTAAAACACCTGGTCCTTTGACCTTCCCCTGGTACAGCTTGCATACAATGATGGCACCCATTTGTCAATTGGTTTCCCCATATGAAGCATTATTGAGGTGCAACCCCTTATTCCACGTGTGTTCATCCCTTTTCCCTGAGGTACCTGCCACCGCAGAACATCTGCTGCGGATCCAGGATACTCAATCCCTGGTTTGAGAACGTCTGATAAAGGTGATAAGTGATTACAAACAGTTTGAGTATTGTAAAAGCCTCCCCACCCATGAGATAAATGTGGGCTATTGGTCATCCTTGATATTCGCCACCTGAATATAAAGGTTCCCTTACAGAAGTTCATGCGCAAGTGCTTGAGCCCTCACATGGTGAATTGGATTTGGGTAACAGGGCCTTCAGTTGGCTCTCCCCTCTCATTATAAAACAGTACCCCATCTTACATGCTCCAGTTGTCACAGTTTAAAGGTATTCAGCCCACTGATCCTGAACCTATTGTGATCAAAGACTTGGAAGGGGCAGAGTTGGAAGCCGTTCTGGCATCATGCAAAATGTGTCACTTGGTGCAGTATTTGGCGGTTTGAAAAAATTTTCCTTCTTATGAGAACAGCTAGGTTGGTGCCCACGAATGTGCCAATTGCCACAAGTTGGTGGAGGCCTTCAACATTTCACACCTGGACGCTCCCGTCCTTCACAGAAAGTTTTCTCTATCTTGTCAATCAAGCTCCAAAGGCACACAAAAATGTGGCACCCTCCCAAAATTCTTAGTAAGGTGCTCCACCAACTCAAAACGGGAGAGTAATTAAGTCTTGGGATCAACTCCTGAAGCTTAATTGGGTGTTATCCCATTTTGGACCAAGAAGGGGTTAAGCCAACGGCTGTCCTTCTTGTCTTTATGGATGACTTAGCCCATGTGGTTGATGAGAGGTGGGTGATGGCGTACCTCTTGAAAATTGCGCCTCTATGCCAACCATTCATGATTTGGTCTAGAAAATTTGGGATTTTTTGGGAAATAGCAGTGGCGAAAGGCCATCCTCATAAGAGATTGGTGCCATTCACCTCACCACAAGAGGTTTTCTCCACCAGTTTGAGTTCTGCTAATATTTATAAATCAATATTCAGTGGACATAGATCAATTGAATTAGTTTTGGGATTAGAAACCCAAACCACTATTTTCATCCGTTGCCAGCAATCACAAATCTGTCCCTGACAAGTATGTGTTCAATAAACCTCTTCCCTACTCAATGGGACCGCCCATATGTGGCTGTACATGGATGCACCCAGTTACCTGCTGGATGAAGCATTTCTGATCCGCCAAGTAGAATCATGATGGGAGGGAAATTCTAGGAGAAAAATTTGAATTTTAGTTTCCTGGCTGTGTCATGGTTAAATGACATAATTGTGGGGAAAGATTGAAAGGATAAAGCTGAGCGTGAGGAGGCCAAGAAGAAAAAGTTGGAAAGCCTGCCTGACCTGAAGCATACCCTGGACAAATCTAGTTAAAGGCAAGTTATGACCATGTTGGTCCTGGGGTGCACATGTTAGTCAGATGAGTATTGTCTGCGGCATTAAACTGCATTATCTATTAAGAAAATTATAAAGGTTTGTTATGGTTAGTTGGTAAATGGATTTCTGAGACCCATTTAATTTACATTATTTCTAATTTGGGAAGGATTTAGTTTCTATCAATCACTCATGTAAGAGCTTACTCAAGGTACAGCATGACAAAGGATAAAAAATATGTTTATTAGTTCAATTGGGTTCATTACCTCGCCCAAAGTATGAGGAGTCCCCTAATTATTTATTTCTGATTTTTACAACTAACCTTCTCTGTTGATTGTCTTAGTAATAGTAATTTCAGTGCATTTATTTAATTATGTGCATTTGTTTGGTGCTGTTTGCTGACCTCCTGGAGGTCTCAGATAACAAATTTTGTGCAACCTTTGCCCTGAAGCCTCTGGGAACCATCATCCTTTGTGATATCTGATACCCTGTTTCCCTTTTGTTAATGGGTTGTTACTGTGTTGTGAGGTGGGGCCTTCCCCCGCCTTTCCAAGAACTGGAGCATTATAGACATACTTCTGAAATTAGATGACCAACCATTTATTTTACTTGTTGTAATTTTAATCTGTGTGGAATTTTCTCTTGGTGGTGTCAGAGTGTGTTGGCAGTGCACCGTGGTTCCTGTACTTTTAACCATGGCGGTGCCATTCGTTTTAGTGATGGGCCAGCTCAAAGTTTTTCTGTTTGATGGCCACGATGCAATTCCTGCCCTTCCTGAAATTACTTGGTGGTTCTGGATCATTTAAGGCCATGCTGCTCTGCTTCTAATTTTTCTAAAGCTTATATCAGTCATAATAAAAGCAGTACTCGCTTGTCTTCTCTTGGCGTTGAGTTGCTACGTTGGCTTTTACTCCGGACTTTTTCCTTTGTTCTTGTCATTTGGAAAAAAACTGGGTTGGAGGAGGCTATAGGAGGTTGAGCGGCTCCTGGAAGGGGGCCAACCTGTGCGTTTTGCTTTTAAACCTTCCATGGGTCATTTGTGCCCAGTCATTTTGGATGAGTTTGGGGCCTTTATTTATATGAATTCAGATGGTTTCAGGATTCCTGTATCCTGAGTCATAAAGGGTTAATATTCCTTAAAACCGTATCTGGCTGGTCAGTGGACATTAGAGAATGGCGGGATTCTCTTTCCTCCTTCCATTCTGCAATTATTACCTTTGTTTGTGAATTCCCCACCCAACTGAAAAGGAGTTCGTTGATTTGTCCGTGGTTGTTTCACTGATGATGGCCCCTATAAGTACAGGTTGTGAAAACGCCTATTTCTTTTGCATCTGGTGGCGCATGATGCTCTCTTACTCTTCTCTTTAAAAATGTTCAAGGGTCAGCAAGAGCCTAGATCAACTATAACAATTAAATGTCTCATATATTTTGCTGCAGGTGTTTTACCTGCAGCTGCCCCTATAAATACCACTCCTGTAAATCCTGAACCCTTTTTCAATTGACGTTTCTGCTTCTATTGTACCTTCCTTTCTGGGAGAGCATGAGTGTCATCAAGACTCAAAGCAGATATTTTAATTAGATGCTTCATAGATTTTGCCACAATGATGTCACCCACGGCGGCCCCTATATATGGCACTCATTTTAAAAATTTTAAATCTTATTTGAGGTGGGCCAACCTTGGGATGATACTGCACCAATTAAGGGATTTAAATTAATGGTAAAGGAGGATAAAACCCAGAAAATCTTCATGCTTGGTGAACGATAGCCCAAGAACTCCATGGACCGCCTTGCTATTTGCTATCTTGGTTTGGGGCATTAGTGCGCAACGCCAACACAGTCATAATCATCTCCTACCCAAAGTTCATCTACCAGGATTGAACTCAGTAGGTTTTGGTCAATGAGTCCATACTCTACCACTGGGGTACCCTCCCATATATGGCACCTAAAAATATGGATTTTCTTTAAATGGGGAAGTGCTCCCCTCTAATCCTCCCTTGTTTTGGGGAATTTGAGGGTTAAGGTAAGTCTATATCCATATTGATGTAAACTTTTCATCTGATTTGGTTTTCCCTATGACATCCCTTCTGGGGATACTAGCTAAACCATTGGTGAATGTTCTAGCAGTGATGGTGTTATATAACAATGATAAGTTGGCTATCAGATCGTGCATGGTGTTATTAGTGCCTAAAACGCGTTTTTTACAAAAATCATTTTTATATAGAATGAGTCAAATAGGGCTTTTGCAGGCTCAGTATTGCAATAATTCCTGTATGTCAATCACTCCTGAAAACCCGCGCCTGTGTGATAAGATGATTAAGAGAACTAAATAAGTTTAGCAGGAGTTGATGCTCCAGATTGTGGGTAAATATGCTGCTGAGGGTACTGTGGGGTATGTATCTGTTGAAAATTTAACTACAATGACTAAAATTACTCAAGATCGAGATTCAATATCTTGGTCTAAATGAGATTGCAAAATCTACATCTGATATATCCGACTCTAAAAAACCAATGAACAACCCTTCAGAGTTATCAACCTTCTCTGAAGGATGATGCTAAGCTATCTGATGAGACAGAAAATCATATAAGAAGATCAGTCTTGACAAAATAAGAATCTTATCAGATCTGGCTATCATAATTATGATATTAGTAATCAGTAAAATTGGTCATTTAATAGGAAAGATCACACACTCAGGTGCATCCCAAAAATCCTCATAAATACTAATAATTCTACCCCTTCAAATATCCCTCATTTCTAACAAATAAAGTACCTCTATTTTTGTCTTGTGTAGCCTAATTTTGGTCTTTTTTTCATACAGAATTTTGTATTTCCAATTGGAATCAACTATAGCAAAAGAACTAATAACTTCGTTGCAATTGTGTTGATCTTCGCTAGTGCCATGGAACTAATAATTTTGTAGCCTTTGTAGCACCTGTTTACTGTAATTCTACCAAAATTCCAATACTGGTGCTCCCTACCAGGTCTGCTTCTGAGGCTAGCCTGGTGAAAAAATACTTCCACAACGATTAATATGTCTAGTGAAGAAAGCCCCCTTTTGAGGAATCAATGAGTATCGCCTGATGGGTACACTCCAACAGGCTAGAAATGCCTTCCGCTAATACAAATAATATGAAATTTCAAGCTTCTATGGACTTGGCCATTGAGGACCCTGACAAAAATAATTATCAGATTCAAGCCGCAAATGTAGAAGAAACGGTCAAAGGCTTGATAATGGGGGCTATACAGCCTGGTGCTCATCCTAATTGAGACTGATCATCTAAAGTTGCTGAAAATATTATGAACTTATATAACCAAGCGGTATTACAACCTACCAAAGTTGGTTTGGCTAGAACTGAGCAGTACCTCCGGCATTATGTACATCCTGCTATTCACCATGTACTCCAGATTTTGGGGTTGCATCATCTCGAGATCCAGAGCCAGTAGACCCTGGAGCAGCAATTTCACTCTCAGTTATCCTCATTTTATGAGATGGCCTATAACTTTGGATGGGATAATCAAGAAGCCATTCTCAATAATAGAAGAGAAATCAACAATTTACATAACCAGTTAGTGAGAATTGATAATGGAGTTGTGGGATACATTGGCCAAGAAGTATCTCAGCAGTTTAGCAATGTCAGTAACCCTATTCACCACCATATCATCACCATTGAGGATGAGATTATGAGGCAACTGTAATTATTGTGGGTCAAACATGAGGAGCGTTTTGGTGAGTTTGATGGGTTATTCCAACATCTTGTCCAAATGGTGGATACTATCAGAGAAGGTGGACCTGGCCCCGTTGGTCCTCCTGGACCGCTGGGACCACCTAGTTCCCCTTTGGTAGCCCTGGGACCTCCTGGTGAACATGGTCCTCCTGGTCTGGTGGGTCAACAAGGCCCATTGGGGCCAGCAGGTCGAGATGAGTCACAAGGACCCCCAGGACCTCCTGGTCCCTCTGGCTCCTTAATTCCAGTGCATAATTATGAACCTTTGATTCTACTAGTACTGAGAATACAGGCGTTAGAAACCCAAATCTGAGCCATGGCACAAGAATGTTTCTTATCATTGGAAGGCCTTCTGACTGACCCAGATTACTCTTTAACCAACTATTGGATGGCATGGATAATGCTCATCATCTAATTGATACTAACAAAACTATGCAAGAAACTCAGTTTTCAAGGTTAAATGCTTCCATTGAACAGTTATCTACTAGATGCGGAGTACTTGAAACCAAGCAGGAAGAGATGATCACTGCGATTTCTAAATTAAATCAACAACCTGCGAATGATCATCTTGCTCAATGGGCTCATAATTTACAGGAGGACCTCAATCATTTAAGGCAACAAGTTGATCAAATTCCCAATCAAGCTCATATTCCAGAATTAAAAACCTCTGAAGCTTATCCAGTCTTGGTATTGGGTGTACATGTTTTGAGTAATGAACCCTCTACCTTCAAACCTACTTTTAAGGATAAGTTTGAGCCGGGTGAAGGTAGCATCCATTCATTTCTCTTTGTCTATGAGCATTCAATGGATGGGGCAACAGATCAACAGAAAGTCCGGCATATTATCTCTTGCCTAAGCCAGTTCACTCAAGAAATCATGGTTCCTCACCTGAAGGTTTGCAATATGTGGGCTCAAGTGAAGACCACCCTTATTAAGGAATTCAGGAGTTATCTAATCCTTTCTACCAAAAGTAAGCCTTTATGAGTATTAAAATTAAACGAGGAGAGTCCATCCAAGATTTCGCTAAAGGATTCTACTATGAGGCCCAGACTCTTGCTACTTGCGACCAGATTAAAGTAGATGATGCCATATTGGCTGTAATGAGTGCATTCACTTCTTGTACTCAGTTGCTACTACATTTAAAATCACATAAACGAAATTTCAGATCCATTATCAACATCAAGGAAGCGCTCATGGAGATTCCTAATGGTGTGGTACACCCGTCCTCTGCTAATAACCCTTGTTCTTATATCCATGCAATGCCACCTAAATCTAAACCTAAACTGAAGAAGGAACTGTGCACTTATTGTGGTCTTGTGGTTCATGTAATTAAATATTGGTAAAATCAAGTGGAGGAGTCAAAAAAGGAGGAGTCAGCATAGGGCAAGAGGCTACCTGTGCTGACCTACCTTTTGTGCCTCCATCAAAACCTTTTAGCTCTTCTACAGACTGTTATGTGATATCTGCTCCTGGTGAGCTTGATGTCCCTGATGAATTAACCAACAGATATACTATTTCTGCTTACGCTTCTGTTTATTCTTCCTCTAATTCAATCCAATCGATTAATCCCTCATTGTTTTCAATCCCAAACTTTGGCACTGATGTGACCCAGGTGGAAGTCATCGTTCATAAGGTGAAAGCTTTGGCTATCATTGATATGGGATTGCCCATCAATGTAATCTCATCCAGGCTTATGAAAAAAATCAAATTGGTGCCAGACTTAAACCATTCTCAAGACTATGGAACTGCTGGTCCTTCCTACACTACATCTATAGGAGCTTATTCCTCTCTTCCAATGCGCTTTGGGAAGTTGGTTGTGTCAGCCCCTGCAGTAGTGTTGGACAACAACTGCTATGACATGCTCTTGGGAATCAAATTTCTCATTGATTTTGATGCGATAATCAGCCTTAAGGACAATTACCTTTCTTTAATTGGATGCCAAGCACCTTTAATATTATAAGATGTTCTCAATAGCAAAGGCAAACTCAAACGACGTATTTACTTTATTGGAATACCCCACTTCTATCTCTCATCTTGAATACCGAATCTTGGGACCAAGGACTTTACTTTCACCTCCGTCAGTTTGTTCCTCTGAGGGAATGTCTTTATATTCTAACTCTCTGATTACCATTCCCCAAAAGCTTAAGTCATCATTGATATGGGAGTACAAGTATTTGTACCCACTTATCATATGTTAGAATTCTTTGGTAACCAAAATCCCTCTCATTTGGAGGCTTTACCCTTCCCTGATATCCTTGATCCTGCCTACGATGGGACTGTTTTAGTTCTACTAGCTAATCTCACTTCTTGACCTATGCGATTGAATTGCAAAAACCCCATCGCCTATGTGCGGCCTACTCCTGTGAGTGAAATCTTATCCATCTCGAGATGTGGAGATTCATGTGAATTTGGGCTGGAAGATCCCCCTATTGTTGCTAGAATTGATGTTAAATTTGGGGATTCACTTACTCCATAACAACAGCATGAAGCTGAGGCTCTGATTGAATAATATGCGGATATATTTTCCCAAGGTCCTGAATATTTTGGACTAATGAAAGATGTGCAGCATCAAGTAAAAACTGGGGATACTCCCCCTATTCAAGCTCAACCATATTGCAAATCTAAGGTCGAGGAGGTTTAGGTCTCAGTGGAATTTTAACAACTCCTTGATGCGGGGCTGTTAACGCCTTCTAAGAGTCCATGGGCTTCTCCTTTACTACTAATTCAAAAGATGGGGGCCATAGAGTGGTTATGGACTATTGTTGGCTCAATGCTGTTACCCAAAAGGATTCTTATACTCTACCTCACATTGATGATTTATTGCGATTATTGTCTGGGTCAAAATACTTCTTGGCTATGGACCTTGCTAATGTTATTGGCAAATTGACCTGGCTCCAGAATATCGTCAAAAATGTTCTTTAACCTCTAGTGAGGGGTTATTTGAGCCCACTCATATGCCGCAGGGGCTTTGTAATGCCCCTGCTACTTTTCAACGAGCCATGGATGGCATGTTTGGGGATTTAAAACTTTCTTGCGTTTTGGTTTACTTAGACGATGTTACTGTGTTTTATCACAATTTAACGAGCATTTGGCTCATTTAAAGGAAGTATTTGGTCAGGTGCATCACGCTTCGCTTAAGCCAAAACCATCCAAGTGTGCTTTTTTAAGATTAAGATGGAATTCTTAGGTCATAAAGTTAATTGTGAGGGGATTTTACCCTTATCTAATAAGATATAAGCTATTTCAGACATGCCTGTTCCTAAAAGCTTGCATGATATTCAAGTGTTTTTAGGAATGTTTAATTATTACCAACAATTCATCCCCCATTTTGCGGATATTGCGGAGCCTTTAGTTTACCTTTTGCATAAGGAACTCCCTTTTGTATGGGAAGAATTGCAGCAGCAAGCTTTTGATCTGTTACGCTAAGCCTTAGTGAGTGACCAATCTTAGCCCATCCTGACTTTTCCAAACCTTTTATACTATTTACTAATTCCATTGATATTGCTATTGGAGCCATTATGACTTAACATGATATTAACCTGGTTGATCACCCCATCGCATACTTTAGTAAAACCCTTTCTAAGGCTGAACACAATTTTAGCATTACCGAGAGAATGCCTTGCAGTTTTGTCTGCCATCAAGCATTTTTGTCCTTAACTTTATGTCAAGCATTTCACTATTGTCACGGATTACACTTCCTTAAAGTGGTTTCAACAAATGAAGGATCCTGATGGGCGCTTAGCTAAATGGGCGTTAAAGCTCCAGAAATGACTTTACTATTCAACATCGTGCTGGAGCTATTCATCAAAACACTGATGGACTTTCTCAATTGCCTGTACTAACGTTATTCTCTGCTGAGGAGGATCGAATCTATGGCTTATTTGGTAGACCTGAGCTCTGGCACCGGGAATCTAAGAATTTTATATCAAAGCTACAATCCTTAACTGAAGATACTCAAGTTAAAGAAGGTTCATTATACAAGAAGTTGGGATATAAGTGATTGCCCTTTATTTGGCCCTCTGCGAGGATTGATACTATTAGGGAGGCTCATCAAAGTGTAGGGCATGGAGCTGTTGCTAAGACTCTACAGTGGTTGAAAAATCATGTTACTGTGATAACATTCTGGAATCTGCACACGATGTGTTGAAGTCTTGCCTCACTTGCCAACAACAACGTGGTGGAAATCCAATGTTCCAACACAAAATTGTGGGACCTTCCAAACCTTTCTCTACTATGGTTATCGATGAGGTGGGCTAACTCCCTACTGCCACTTATGGACATTGATATATTCTATTAGCTATCGACCATTTTACTAAATGGATTGAAAATATCTCAGTCTCCATGGTCACCGCTAAGGCTACGGCATCCTTTCTTTTCTAAGCAAGTTTCACCAGAGATGGTAGCCCAAAAGTCCTGTTGTTGGAAATGAGACCAACTTCATTTCTCAGGTGGTATCCAAGCTTAATAAATTAATGGGTAACTATTATTCATTTACGTCCCTCATACAATCATTCTACTAATGGTGCGGTCAAACGAGCAAATGGTACCATTGTAGTCATTCTTCATTAGATATATTTTAATGACCCTAGTAGATGGAATCTCTGTTTGCCTAGTGCAATGTTAGCCTAAAAGTTAGCTACCATTGTATAATAGGAATGTCTCCTTTTAAAGCTTAATATGGTCAGGATCCTATTCTCCCCTCCAGTGTACAACTTATACTTGAGGAGGCTACCCCGCAAACTACTGATTTAGTTATGAGGATATTAGCTGATGAAATCATCTGTGTACAAGCTTTAGCTTTGAGTTCCCTTGCTGCTACCACCTTAAAAGAGGGAACAAGAACCAACGCTATTAGAACTATGCTACCAGTATACAAATTAAGGATCTTGTACTCTTCTATTACCATAGGCCGTTAGAAAGGATTTACAAACTTGACACCTTATGGGCTGGTCCTTACCAAATTATTTATCGTTGTGGTATTGAATACTCCATTGCAGCTGTTGATACTGGTACTTTTATCAAAAGAGTGCATAGTAGATTTCTTCATATCATGTGCCCCCTAGGCAAGATCTTGAGGGGGGCATTGTTGGGGATTCAACTAAGATGACCAAAATTACTCAAGATCAAGATTTGATATCTCAGTCTAATGAGATTGCAAACTCTACAACGGAGATATCTAATTCTAGTATAGACTGATGATCAACTCTTTAGAGTTATCAACCTTCTCTGAAGGATGATGCTAAGCTATCTGATGAGACAGAAAATCATATAAGGTCGGTCTCATCAAAATAAGAATCTTATTAGATCTGGCTATCATAATTATGGTATTAATAATCAGTAATATTAGTCATTTAATAGAAAAGATCAAACACTCAGGTGCATCCCAAAAATCCTCATAAATACTAATAATTCTACCCCTTCAAATATCCCTCATTTCTAACAAATAAAGTACCTCTATTTTTGTCTTGCATAGCCTAATTTTGGTCTTTTTTCATACAGGATTCTGTATTTACAATTGGAATCAACTATAGCAACAGAACTAATAACTTTGTTGCAATTGTGTGATCTTTGCTAGAGCCATGGAACTAATAATTTAATAGCCTTCATAGCACCTGCTTATCATAATTTCTACCAAAATTCTAATAGTATCTTCATTATTGAGGGTTGAAAACTATCCTTCACCCTTCTTTGATGGGAAACCCCAACCTGGGGGTGTGTTTATGTCTAGAGAGAAACCCTCTGGTGAACTGTTGGCTCCATCTGTTAGCAATAATGATCATTCTTACTATTTCCTACTTTCTGCAACTCTTGCCTCACCCTCAGGTAAATACAGCAATACTATTTTGGTGGACACTAGAGCCTCTGAGAATCTTATTGGCCTGGACCTGAATAATACCTTGAGTTATGTTACTTACCTGGAGGTATGTTAGGGCAAGATCATCTTAAGGTATCCTTACGCTAAAGATTCAGGGGTTAGTTGATTCTCAATTAGGTAAATACAAATTGGCTGATTATTTTTTGAAGACCAAAAATCTCTTGTACCCAACTATCTTGGGTGTGAAGTGGTGGTGGAAGTTTGATATTTAAACCAATTTAAAAGATTACACTTTGACATTGTTTTTAAGGGTGAACAGGAGTTATTAATTCCCATCTCAGAAGGTGAATCCTCAAGCCAAATTTCACCAATGACCAAGTGTACACAAGCATACTTTCAGGCAAATAGCAAGTTAGATTTAGAACAGAATGCCAGCCTAGGTTCCAGAGCACCTGAATGGCAAACCAGAATGCTAAAGGCACTGCTGCTGGTATGACGGATATGAAACTAGAGAGGATTTTTGCCAATAACTGCTGATAAGCCAGAATCTCATACAGGCACATAGTGAAATACCAGACAAGTATGGCTGTTAGCCCCAAGGGTGTGTGAGTGCTGGCGGAAAGGGCGGTTTATTTTTCAACATATAAAAAAACTAAATTTGGGGAGAGGATTTTTTAATGGAAAGTAAAGGAAGAAAATCGACTAACAATTTTCTCAGTGAGATGCAACTAATTTGATATAGTGTCGATTGATGTGGAAACAAGCAGAATTTGGGTCCCTCAAGTTTGAATTAACTGGCGAATTATTTGGGGATGGGAAAAGATAAGCTCAATAGGAACTGACATTTAAGGATTCAGCGCAGGCTGTTTTGCTATCAGATTGACTTCAAACGCCCAAACTGCAGCTCAACTGCATTTCTGACAGTTAGTGTGATAGCATCTGGCCTGATGAGCAGCGGGAATCCCCTAGGGCCACCCCATGTAGGGGCAGTCCCAATTGGTTGGGAATGGGTTTGGGATTCCCAACCCACCTGTGCCCAGTCTCTGGGCTGTTCATTCAGTCTAAAGTGTTACATCAGCTGCAACTCCAAATTTGCCGGAAGGGAGCTCCAAACTATTGTTGATGGTATCCAATGTTACTACCTGCATGTTAGGGATCATCCTCAGTGATTTTGAGAGGAGGTTAATTTTGAAAATTTCACTGTTGGCTGAATCAAAACCGTCAGCAATTCTGGCTGATGAATCAATCTCTTCTGTCAAGAGAGTGTATGTAACTCTATCATTCCCAGCGAGGTGATGTGGGATGCAAACCCACATTGCTAGGGAACTAGCCATTAGGAGAATGGGAAATAAGGCGCCTTGAACGGTGCCTGTTCAAAAGGTACCCCAGGAAAGGGTGTAAAGCGCAACATATAATACCAGGTAAGTAAGAAACATCACAGCTTGAGTGGACCCCAGAGGGAGTCCATAATCAAGCGTAACTTGGCGCCAGAAGACTTGGGTGCCTTGATCTGGAGGGGACCTGGACGGCCCAAGGGAGCACCTGGGATTTGGGTAAATTGTGATAAGAGGTAGTGGCCCACATAGTTGGAGACCTCCCTGAAGAGGTCCACCACCAAGTTCGCCCAAGGAACCATTGGTAAAAACGTAAAACAATGGGTAAAATTTATTTAAGAAAGTTGACCAACAAGGAAAGTTGGTCACAAAAAACGTATTTAAAGTGGGTCAGGGTAATTAAGGTTCTGCAGAAGTGCGCCCAAGCCTTGACGCTCCACTAAACAGATGCTTCCAACCATTTTTGTAAAATACACCAAAAGTGCCTTTACTCAAGTAATTGATTGAAGCCGTATTTTACCTGATCTTAAAATTTCATATCTTGAACGGGATTTGAACCCTTGCTCTCCAATTAACCAAATTGAACCGTCTTCATTTGTAATGTAAATTGTTCATTTCAGTGCCTGGGCCGAGATAAGAGGCTGGGCGTTTTGCACCCCATTAGTATCAATCTGGGCATGCTTTTCTTACACCCAGCGTTGATCTAAGGTGTGTTTCAGGTCAGGAAGAGCCTTAAGTTTCACCTTATGGGCCTCCTGTTGCCCAGCCTTATCTTTAACATCAGTTCCCACTAATAAGTCATCCAACCATGACATTAACCCTTTATGACTGTGTGGATTTCAATCATCGGGCTTGTTTCCAATCATTTTCAGACTAATCAACTTCAGTTTGGCGATCTCAGTGCAGATTTCCCTGATCCAGTGGACAAGTTTAGCTGAGGTGATCAAGGGCACCAGGGGAGGGATCTGAAGAGTAAGAGCTGTTACCCAGCACTTGTCTTCCATGTGGGCGAGGTCACCCTGGGTAATGAGGGGTACAGCCACCCTTTTTGGAACCTTTTAATTGAAAATGGGAAGAGAGCTCGATTTTAAACACAGGGGACGTTCCCTGGGACTTACACATACCCTAGCACCCCTGCTGAAGCCCTCTCCTGAAGTGTACCTACCTTCTTGCTTATAATTGTTGGAGTCTTTCTTTGATGCAGCTTCTGAAAGCTTTCTGGCAGTGCATTATGATTTTGAATGTGACTTCAAGATCACAGTGGATTTAGTATGCCTTTCCCCTCCAATATACCCTATAATTTTACTAGGGGCAGCTTTGAATTTGTGGGTCACAGAGAGGCTGGCCAAGGTGGTCATATTTCAGCAAATGTCACCAGTCTCACCCCTTCTCTTTGTAAGAAAACAGAAGGGACTCTATGCCCTTGCGTTATTATGTTAACATGAACAATGTGACTATCCCTGGTCTGCACTCAATCCTGGTGGAGGCCTAAATTGGTTGCTATGTGGAGAAGGCCAAGGTCTTCTAAATTGGTTTGCTTGAATGCTTTTAACCAGATTCACATCAAGAAAGGTCAGGAGTGGCTCACAGAAATTTGGACAAGAAGGGGATTTTCTAATTCCAGATCATTCCTTTTGGCTTAAGAATGCATCTGCGACCTTTCAACATCATATTAATGCAACCTTGGGTATTTGTTGGGTGTATGCGTGGTACCCTACATGGATGACATTCTGGTGTTTTCCCCTGATCCTGAATCCCATGAAATCCACTTGAGGCAAGTAGATAAGCATTTGAGGGCGGTGAAGCTAAACCAGAATATAAGTACATGCGATTTTAAAGTCCCTGGACCACATCCCTGAGCAACATCATTTTCAACCAAGACCACATGACCACTCCGACCAAGGAGAAGATAATTTGCGAGTGGCTCATACCAACCTCAGTTAAGAAGTTGAGGAGCTTTTGGGGGTCTTGCACCTTTCTTAAAAAGCTTAAGCAAATTCTTTCTGAGGTAGAGGCGCCTTTATATGAGGCTATTTGTTTCAAAGTTCTTTAGTGGACCCCTGCACTGGAGGATGCCATTTAAGAAGTGAAGTGTACTCTGCTGTCCACGTCAGTTCTCCACCACTTGGATCCTGAGAGGGAGTTCAAGTGGCCAAAGATGCTTTCAGCTTTGCCATTGCTTCTGCACACTTGTAGGAGGGTAAAGAAGGGTTAAGCATCCCATGGTATATTTTTCTCAAAATGTCCTGGGCTGAGTTGAATTATGAGGTCTATGGCAAAGTCTATGGCGGTAGTGGAGGCTTTAACCTATTGGCTTCATCACTTACATGGTTATTCCCATCCATTTTGCATCCGCATAAATCACAGTGCCCTATTGTATTATTGCGTTCTCTTGTCCTGACCCCAGAAAACTTGGTGGCATGAGAACCTAGCTCAATTTATGTTCTCCTATGGGTTTACAAAGGGCAAGGAGAATGGTTTGGCTGACTCTCTGAGCTGAAATCCCCGTGTTGGCACCTGATCCCAAGGAGGTAGAGTTGCAAAACACCCTCTTGGTGATCCCTCCATGTAAATTTGCATCTGAGCAAACACATTCCAAGCTGTCATGCCAGCTCTTGCTGCTCTGGAGATCCTGGAGCAATATATTATGTTCAGTAAAGTCATCCTTTCCTAGTATCTATCAAATAAATATGCTACAGTTCTTTCCAAATGCAAGTTGAATCAGGAGTATACTACCAAGGGGTACCATGCAAAGGAAGATGCAATATGGTTCTAGGGGCGTTTATGTGTTCCTACTAGCCCACTCTATCTGGAATTTATGAAGGAGCACCATGGAAGCATCACTGTAGGACATCCTGTGAAAGCGAAGACATTGGAACTTATCTGCTGTACCTACAACTGGAAGGGGTTGGCTGAACAGGTTGCCAGTTATTGTAAGGAGTGCCTTGTATGCAATAGGATGAAGCCAAATTGCCATCCATTTGAGGTGTTGTTGGACCCAGTCCAAAAGGTAGAAGGTCCCTGGACTTCCCTATCTGTTGATTTTATTGTGGAGTTACCTGCGTCTGAGGGCTATGATGCTACCATGGTCGTGGTGGACTGTTTTATAAAGTTCGCCCATTTCATTTCTTAGAAAACAGTAACAGCGGTAGGGATGGCTAATACATGTTTTGCATGTTCTTCCCTTCATGGGATGCCCCAGGAGATTATTAGTGATTGCAGACTCCAGTTCACATCTGTTTTTTGGGAGGAGTTGTGCAAAACTCTAAAGATTTGTCTGTGCTGCTCCACTGCTTACCACTCCCAAATAGATGGATAGATGGAGCGAGTGAACCAGTGCTTGGAGCAGTTCTTGCGGTGTTAACCCCAGCTGACCATACTAATTAGGCTTCCCATCTTCCTTTGGCTCAATTAAGTTATAACACGCTCAGAATGCACTTATCAGGTGCTCTCTCTTCTTTGCCAATTATGGTTATAGCCCCTGCTCTAACATGGAACCCAGCTGTAAATCCAAGGTGGAAGCAGTGGTGGACTTTGTCAAGTCCATCAAGAAAGTACACCAGGGGTCAACACCGACTTGGAGGCTTCATGAAGGTATATAAGAAGAATGCATTTGGGAAGGGGTGGGTGAGGACAGCTTACAAGGAAGATGATCTCATGATTTATATGCTAAAGTTATAAAATTCAAGAAGCCATGAAGAAAACTGGGGCCAAAGAGGATAAGACCTTACCGCATTGTCAGAAAGGTGGGTCGCGCCTCATACCAGTTGGACCTCCACTCATCATTTGGGAACTTTATGGTGTTCCATGAGAGCAAGTTGTCCTTTTTTGAGAGTTCTTCCCTGAGACTCCAGAGGCATAACTTGTGGAAGGGACCCTGGAGTGAGAATTAGAGTTTAATGATCTGTATTATGCAAGATGGTTTCCCAATTGAAGGACCCAAAGGGAAATCCATCTTGCACAATAGTTACATTGCAATTTTTGACTTTTAATTTTTAAAATTAAGTCAATCATTATTTTTAGTTTAATTTTATCAAAATCGGATTTAGTTTTATCTAGCCATCAACGCTGGGATCAAAGGGCTTCCACACCTAAATTATTTAAATAATTTATGCTTTGAGGTTTGGTTTATAACCTGCAGGTAGCAGCATCTGAATCCATTTTGGAGTTCTAAAATGTATACACCCCAAGTCATGCTACTAAAAATAAACTTACCTATTTTCTTGAATACAAATCTATTTTTAATTTTATTTATGAAGAAATTAAATTTCTTTTATAGTGTGGCTAATGGAGGAACCCCTTACAACGCCTTGGGTTACTAAGTAGTATGTAGGTTACTCCAGAGACCCCAAAGAAAATGAGATCAGATTGGCCCCATTACTTCAGCCAAGTGGGACACCAGAGTCAGCAGAGCAATGCTGAGTTTTCCAAGTGCATTCAGAGTGGGAACTATTCCTTTAAACCAGTGAACTACCTAGATTGACATTAGATTAAGGAAACTCTCTTTTGGGCGTGTAGTTGGTTTATCAATGCAACATTTAGAAACTTGGGTTATTCCACGTGTTACATAGAGGAAGTGGTAGCCTCCCATCACGTCAAAAGGAGACATGAGTAACTGGTGTCATGGAAAGGGTTTGATGCAGCAGAGAATAGCTGGGTCCCATCATGTGACTGTGTTCATGCCCAAGACCTCATTGATGCATTTTACTTAAATTTCCCTAATATTTCAGGACCCAAGGCCCAATCAACTGTCGCTGCCATGAAGCTGTTTCTTGCCCACAAGAACTCCCTGGCTGAAGCCCCAAAAGGTGATGTGGAGCCCCAACAGAATGCTAGTATAATATCATGGTTAAATGATATAATTGAGGAAACAGATTGTAAGAATAAGGCTGAACGTTAGGAGGCCAAGAAGACAAAGTTTGAAGGCCTGCCTGACCTGAAGCATACTCTGGACTAACGCTGGGTATAAGTGAGATATGCCCAAGTTGGTCCTGGGGTGCATGTGATAGTCAGATGATAGTTACATCTGCAGCATTAAAACACACTAGCTATTTAGAGAGTATGACAGTTCATCACAGTTAGTTGGAGAACAAGCTTTTGAGACATTTTTGATTTATAATATTGCTAAATTTCAGAGGATTCAGCTTCAGGCAATCGCTTGAGTAAGGGCTTACTCAAGTTACAGCATGACTAAGGATGGAAAGTTGCATTTATTGGTTCAATTAGGCTAGTACCTCTCCAAATGGATGATGATTCCCATAAGTTGTTTATTAATAGTTTTTCATGACCAAATTTGTTATGTTGGTCGTCTTGATAGTAAAAAAACCCAAATTCATTTTACAATTATGTGCATTTGTTTGGTGCTGTCTGATGGCCACCCAGAGGTCTCAGGTAACAAATTCTGTGCAACATTTGCCCTGGAGCCTCTGGGAACCATCATCCCTTGCGGTGCCCTAATTTCCCTTTTGTTAGCAGTTTGTTCCTAAGTTGTTATTTGGGCCTTTCCCCCACCTTTCCAGGAACTTAAGCATTATAGACACACTCCTGATAAGCTAGTATGAGACTGATCTAGAATTTTAAAGAGAGTGTCTATAACTCTCCTGTTTCCAGTGTGGTGGTGCTCAGTGCACAGAGCCAATGCAAGGAAACTAGCCATTAATAACAAAGCTACGAAAGCTCAGCAGAGGGTGCTAGAGCCATATTTTCTAAAGAAGAGGAGTGCGATAAATAACCACCCAAACACGATGCAGTGCACAAGGAAAAAAGGGGTAAACGTCCCAGGTTGGGGGGAACCTGGGAGAACCAATGGTGCACGAGGGGATAAGCTCATTGTAGATAAAATTAAATTGTTAGTGTAGCATGAGACCTCCTCAAAGGGGTCCGCGCACAGGATTGTTTGGAATATCATTTAATAAAAATGGATAAACAAGTAAAATTTATCTTGGGAAGTTGACCAACAAGGAAGGTTGGTCAGGGAAAAAATAATTAATCTTTGTTGGGGGAAATTGGGGTCTGCCAAAGTGTTCCCAAGCACTGATCCACCAACAGCCACAGACTACCATCTGAATTGGTAGAAAACACCAAAACTGACTTCAGATGAGTAATCAATTGAAGTTGTATTGACCCAAATGTGTGATTTTTATAAATGGAATGGGTTTTGAAACCCCATTCCTTGACTAACTGAATTAAACCATCCATGTTAATTGTGTACACCATCCGTTTAACGCCTGGACTGACATAAGGGGCTGGGCATTAGGCACCCCACTAGTACCAACCTGGGCATATTTAGCTTGTACCCAGCGTTAGTGCAGTGTGTGCCTTAGGTCAGGGACGGCCTGAAGCTTCACCTTCTGGGCCTCCTGGCGCCAAGCCTTAACCTTGGGGCTGGTCCCCACTATGATGTCATTTGACCATGACATTACCCTCTCCTCCCAACAGGTCTCAACCCCCCTCCAGGGGCTTGCACAAGGGAAAAGTTCTTGTGGGCTGGGGCCAACTTCATGGCGGCAACGGTTGGTTTGAGTTGAGATCCAGTAGCCTGGGGGAAACACTTGTGGAAGTCTTTAATCAGATCTTGGGTGTGCACACAGTTGCGCGCTGGAACCCAACTTTTCTCTGCAGCATCAAAACCCTTCCAGGATACCAGGTACTCAAGCCATCTTTTAATGCGGCAGGAGGCAACTATTTCTTCCATTTCCCAATCTGGCGCCCCATCCATGAGATAGGCCTCAGGAATCTCTGGTGGGGGCCCTCAAACAACATCAATTTGCTTTCATGGAAGACAGAGAAGATCCAAAAATTAAGAGAGAAGATCTAGCTGGTAGAGCATGGCCCACCTTTTTAACAACAAGGTAAGGGCCAATCCTCTTTGGTCCCAGCTTCTTGCATGGCTGTTTGATAGGGACGTTACGAGCATCAAGCATTATGAGATCCCCTTCCTTGTACACAGGACCCACTCTGTGCTTCCCATCAGCGTTCTCCTTGTACTCTTGCATTGCCGCCCCTAAGCTTGTAGAAACCCCCTGGTGGACCTTCTTTATTGTCTTGGCAAAGTCCACCACCGCTTCAACCTTAGACTTACCGCTGAGCTCCATGTTAAAGGCGAGGTTAAAGCCATGGCTGGCGAAAAAAAGGGAACAACCAATTGAGAAATGCAACGTGTTGTTGTAGCTAAATTGGTCCATAGGAAGGTGAGAAGTCCAATCTGAATGATCTGCGGCGGTGTAACATCGCAGAAACTGTTCCAAACACTGGTTCACTCGTTCAGTCTGCCCATCTGATTATGGTGATAGGCAGTTGAACGGCAGGGGCAGATTTGAAGAGACTTACACAACTCTTCCCAAAAGATGGAGGTAAATTGGGGTCCCTGGTCACTGATAATCTCTTGGGGAACCTCATAAACGCAAACACATGTGTGACAAAGAGCCTAGCCATCTCAGCCGCAGTTATTGTAGTTCTGCAAGGATTGAAGTGGGCGAACTTTTGTAAAACAGTCCACCACCACCATGATGGCATCATAACCATCAGAGACAGGTAGTTCCACAATGAAATCCATCGAGAGGGAATTCCAGGGCCCATCAGCCTTTTGGACTGGTACCAACACCCAGATAAAGGTTGTTGATTGGTTTTCATCTGGTTGCATACCAGACACTCCTTACAATACCGCCCCACCTGAGCAGGAAAGCCCTTCCAATTGTAGATGCAACATATCAACTCCAAGGTCTTTGCTTTCCCAGGATGACCAATGGTGATTCCATCATGATGGTCCTGGATGATTTCCAGGCGCAGTGGTCCAACAGGTACCCAAAGGCGCCCCTTAAACCACACCATCTCATCCTTTGCATGATAACCCCTGGATAGGTCCTCTTGATTTACAGCGCTCTTAGCAAGTACCATAGTATATTCGCCCAACAACGGCTGAGAAATGACCACCTTTCTGAACATACCATATTCCTCCGCGTTTTCCATAGGTGCAAGCGCTGGCCCGTTGGCCAGGGGAGAGGGAAGTTGTGACAGATTTTTATTTGGAGGAATCATCACCCTTGTGTTGTGGACTTCTACCTCCTTTGGATCAGGAGCTAAAGCAGGGTTGCGGCTTTTAGCATTCGCTAAACCATTATCCTTGCCCTTGGTGAATTCATATAAAAAGGCAAATTGGGCAAGGGTCTCATGCCAACAGTTCTGCTGTGGGATTAAAAATGAGGGGCGCGATAGTACAGCAAGGCATGGTGATCTGTACATATGCAGAATGGTTGGGTAGATCCATGCAAGTGGTGACGCCAATATGTCAGCGCCTCCACCACTGCTAGTAACTCCTTGTTGTAAACGGCGTAACACAACTCAGGCAGAGACATTTTCCTAAATAAATATTCCACTGGATGCTCTATCCCATCTTCGTCTACTTGTAACAAGACAGCCGCTATGGCGAAGTTGGAGGCATCAGTAGACACTATGAACTCTTTGGAAAAGTCTACTTGGTGAAGGATGATCGTGGACAACAGAGTGCACTTCACAGCTTGGAAAGCATCCTTCAAAACGGGGACCACTGAAGCACTTTTGCACCACTAGCCCTATACAAGGGCGCTGCCACCTCAGAAAGGTTTGGCGTGAACTTCTTGAGGAATGTACACGTCCCCAGAAAACTCCTCAATTCTTTTTTAAAGTAGGGGTAGGTCACTCAAGAATCACTTTCTCCTTGTCTGGAGTTATCATGTGTCCTTGGCCAAACACGACGTTGCCCAGAAAAGTAACCTGGGACTTGAAAACGCACTTGCTAATTTTCAGCGTAAGGCTGGCTGTCTTCAACCTCTCCACCACTTGCCAAAGGTGTACTGCATGGGACTCATGATTGGTGGAAAACACCAGGATATCATCTATGTAGGCAACCGCGCATACCCCTAACAAGTCCCCCAACGCTGCATCAATGCGGCGTTGAAAGATAGCAGGGACATTCTTAAGCCTAAAGGGCATGACCCAAAAATGGAAATCCCTCTTCTGGTACAGAAGGAGGTTAACCACTCCTGCCCCATTTTAATCCGAATCTGATTGAACGCATTGATGCAATCCAGCTTGGAGAAGACTTTAGCCTTCTCTACATATTTCGCAATCTGAGAATCCAAAAGGATGGGATGTAGATCTGGTACAGTGACGTTGTTATGGTTCTCATAGTCCACAAGTGGGTGCAGAGTACCATCAGACTTCTCAACAAAGAGAAGTGGAGAGCATACAGGGGAGGTACGCTGAAAAATCGCCCTTTTGGTTAACTGTTCCTTCACCCACACATCCAACGCCTCTTCCTCCCGGACAGTCAATGGGTAAATGGGGGAAGATATATATACCAGATCCACAGTGAGCTTGAAGTCAAAATCATCTCAGTGTGCTCAGGGAGTGAGTTAGCGGACGCTGCATCAAAAGAAAATTCCAAACCCTTCAAGAAAGAAGGTATAGGAACTTCCACTAAGGGTATCAGCAAAGGGGTAAGGCTATAAGGGATAAGGTGGTGCCAGTGGGGCAATTCTTCCCCTAGGCGTTCTCTTCTGACAAAAACACAACTAATGTGCGACCATTCTTCACAGTGAGGGATAGGGTATTCTCTTTCAGGTTAGTTCTAATGTCAACCTTCCGCCACCACTCCACGCCCAAAACGATAGGGTACAGGAGGTTTTTGACAGCTTTGAAGTGATCAGACAAGTGGTACTTACCAACCTGATAGTCCACTGTCCCCCTAATATTCAGAGTGAGAATACCTTGGGACGCTCCTCCCTTAACCATACCACCTGGCAAGTAACACAGTCCAAGGTATTTGGATATGCTCTGGTCCATAAAGTTTTCAGAGGCGCAAGTATCCACCAAAATAGTGGTGCTGAGCTTCCCTAAAGGGGAGGAGAGGGTAGCAGCTAGTAGAAAATACCCAGAATGGTCTTTATTTAAAGCTGAAAATGACATTAAAACACCACCAACTTCTTCATTTGGCAGTAACATGTCATCCTGGTATGATTTTGAATCGAAGAATGGAGAGGGATACTTGGCCACTCTTACTAATGAGGCCACATATCCCACCATATCTTCAGCAGGGGCATAAACGTTTTCATATTGTAAGCGCAGTTCCTTTTCAACTTCCTAAGTGCTGCAAATCATGGAAGAGGTCAAACGGGGATTTTCAGGGGTGATTTGGTACACATGAATAGAGTCCTTCTCTGAGCCATGAGAGAGCAAATAAGGTTCAGAGGTATACATAGTGTTTTTGTTGTAAAACGCGTTTTTAGATGTGAAAGAACCTATTTCATAACAGCAATGGAATGCCCAATATTATCCAAGGCCAACACCCCCAGGGCCATCTGCACCAATGTATTCACCAGGTACAAGCATAAAGGGTGGATACTTTCCAGTTGGAGGCAACCATATTAACGCCGAGTTGCTCCAACCTTTGGGAAAAAGAGGAAACAGCAGTTTGGCTGACCACAGCCAAAGCCCACCGCCAGTGCCCACCGTTTCCATTACAGAAAAGTACCACACAGAAAAAGGTTTTACACATAGAATTGAAGGGTTGGTCAACTAATGTAAGGAGAGTGTCTATAACTCTCCTGTTTCCAGCGTGGTGGTGCTCAGTGCATAGAGCCAACCCAAGGAAACTAGCCTTTAATATCAAAGCTACAAAAGCCCAGAAGAGGGTGCTGGAGCCATAGTAACTAAAGAAGAGGAGTATGATAAATAACCACCCAAGCACGATGCAGTGCATAAGGGAAAAAGGGGTAAACGTCCCAGGTTGGAGGGTACCTGGGCGAACCAACGGTGCTTTAGGGGATAGCTTGATTGTACTGAAAATGGCAAGGTTAACAGAGCGCGAGACCTCCCTTGAAGGGGTCTGCGCACAGGATTGTTTGGAATATCATTTAATAAAAATGGATAAACAAGTAAAATTTATCTTGGGAAGTTGACCAACAAGGAAGGTTGGTCAGGGAAAACATAATTAAACTTTGTTGGGGGAAATTGGGGTCTGCCAAAGTGGTCCCAAGCACTGATCCACCAACAGCCACAGACTGCCATCTGAATTGGTAGAAAACACCAAAACTGACTTCACTTGAGTAATTGGTTGAAGTTAGATTTGACCCAAACGCATGATTTTATAAATGGAATGGGTTTTAAAACCCTGTTCCTTGACTAACCAAATTGAACCATCCGCGTTAATTGTGTACACTGTCCGTTTTAATGCCTGGAATGACATAAGGGGCTGGGCGTTAGGCACCCCACTAGTACCAACCTGGGCATATTTAGCTCGTACCCAGCGTTAGTGCAGTGTGTGCCTTAGGTCATGGAGGGCCTGAAGCTTCACCTTTTGGGCCTCCTGGCGCCCAGCCTTATCCTTGGGGTTGTCCCCACTATGATGTCATTTGATTATGACAGGAATAAAAAAGATTTATTTGCCAATCTGCCATAGCTAAATCAAAATTTTATTCCTAACAGTGAATGAATTTGTTCCTGTTACCTATGTTAGTGAGTTAATAAGGCAGCAGACCATAACAGGCTCTGCTGTCACTCCATTTTTCCACTTCACCATTTTTAGTATAAATAAAAATCTTGTAAATCAATTTTATTTGTGAGTTTGAAAAGTTCACTTAACATTTAGTGGATATGTTTTCCAATTTTGAAATCCTTGCTGGAGTCTATGGCTGCCCTAGTTTTTGTGTATTCTCCAATTTGGATGGTTGTACCAGAGGTTTCTGGCTGGTGCTTTGTGGTTTATATTAATACTGAGTTCTAGGAAAGTCTTATAATTATTAGCATTATCCATGACAATAACCATAAGTTGATGGCCTGAGTCAGTAAAATGAGAAAAAAAATAAAAATTAAACATTAAAGATATATAAATATCAATGCATTATAATAAGTTAGCCTTGAAAATATAAAACCATAAAGCTTTTGGAAAATTAGTAAGATTCAAATAATTTAATAGAAATTGATTAATAAAATATGGTAACACTGGCTTATTATAAAATTAAGTATAATCAATATGGTAACCATATAGCTTTTGTCTTGTGTTATGACTCATGACCTAATTGTTGGAGTAAATCAGAGAAACAAAGGGGATATGAATAAGGCCAAAGGAACCAAGTTTGCTGCCCTCCCTGATCTCAGTTATACCTTAGATCAACGCAAGGTAAAATCCAAGCACGCTCAGGTTGGTTCCAATATGGTGCATGATAAGGTTTTTGGCGTTAACTCAACGGCGTTGAAAATCACCATATATATTAAATCTAGATAGTTCATTATTTAAAATTTAAACAAGGTTTTATTTTTTTCAGATACCATATTGCTAAAACAGGTAATATTCATCACATTCTTTAAGTCTTGAGTTTACACCTACTTGAGTTATAGGACTACCACTGATGGTAATCTCACTTGTTGGCTAAGATTTGTTAAGAGCCCCAACTTTCCTTATAGCCATGTTTGTCTGAACTATCTCTCTGTTTGTCATCTTTACTTTTGATATAAAACTAATGTATTATTTTTCTATTAGATGATACCATTTTCCATCCTAGTCATTTATCTCCTTAGGGAAGTTTTTTATCTCTTTAAGTCAGAAGATGCAGACATCATTATTGGTGTGAGTTTCTGAATATTTAATAGTCCTTTCCTTGGGAATTGTGGTTTGTATTTTACCTTCCCTCTTTGAAAATAGGAGAATTATAGAAATTCTCCTCACAGTTTGAGTCAGTAAGATGTAGATAATTTGATAAAAATGATCATCATAGATGCTATGGCAATCTTACCCTATTGATACATGAAATAATTATAGGCATTATGATATCATAATTTTTTGTGCTGAGTCAGTAAAATCTAAATAAATTGATAAAAATAAGTATCATTGAATATATGAAGTTTATTGACTATTACTAAATTTATATTAATTATAATCATTGCTTTATTTATGAATCTTTTGTCTTGAGCCAGTTGATGCAACAAAATTGATAAAAAAATAAATATTATGAAAGATATGGTAACATTTGCAAATTGAGGTATAAAATTAAGTAGGGTTACTTTGATAAGCATAAAGTTTTTTGGCTTGAGTCAATAGCTGTAAATAAAGTGATAAAAGTAATTGTCATGAAGGTGTCAGGTTTTTCCCTTATATTTATGAAGCCTTGACCTTGGGCACATAATAAACTTATTTTTTAGGCAATTTTGGCCTATACTCATTAATTATTTTTGTAGCCAATGCTTTATTAGGATTAAAGTATAAACTTTTTTATTTAACCGAGGCAAGCCGACCAGGGGACAGACATTACCGAAAGAAAGAAACGACATGAAACCTGAACAGGGTCAACTCCGTCGAAGAAAGTTTTTCCACCTCCGGATCGGGACTCAAATTTTTCTGGTTACGTCATGGGTAAGGTTTTCGTGTTATTAGACCTACTAACCGCCAATAGCTTCCTTTGGCTGGCACCCCAATCGATGCTCGAAGGGCGGGAATTGAACCCGCAACCTTCAGGTTGGTAGCCGTACGCCCTTACCGACTCGCCTTCCACCCCCGATTAAAGTATAAACTTAATAACCTTAATTTGCATAGCATTGAAGGGTAATAACGCCAAATTACAACTAAACAAAAGTGGGATAATTGCATTTCCAGCACTCCACTGACTGATATTTTTAAATCAGCATGACAAACTATTTGTATAATTTATAATGCTAAAACTCATCATTAAACAAATTTAGGATGTCTCACCATCAATGCTCCACTGGATGATATACCCAGCGATCTATATTTTATGTTCATGAATTAATCAAATTCAAATGTTGAAATCTTGAGCAAAATATACCTCTCATAATTGCTAATGCATTGCTATTTAGCAATTTATTTTTAAATCAGCTTCCTTTGTCATGAATATTATTACTCAGGTGCTGCGTTACTGATCCATGAAGTACAATCAAGAGATGTCTGATAAATCTCCTCCTAATTTTCAGACAGACTAAGCTTATGCTAGATATACTAAGAAAACTATTTCTGTTGTTTACCTGAATATCTAAGCTATATCTAGATTTTGCCATTAATCTCATTTCTTTTATTTTATAAAACCTTTATTCATCTTAGCATCATACATAGTGCTACTAATTTCATAGTAAGTTACACTTGATTTAATATATCTTTCATTATTTCTCTTTACCTAGTTTTAACTAGAGATATTCCAGAACATCTAGCATAGATTGCCTAGCTTTGATCAAAATATTTTGCTTTCATTTTTAGCAAAGATTTTCCTTGGCAATGACTCCAATTCTACTAGAAGATTGCTCTAGAGACAAACAATCTGCTAGAAGATTCCGCTGGTGCTATTATGACTAATAATTGTGTAGCCTTTTAGGGACCAGACTCCATTTTTTTGAAAAACTCAATAAAAGAATATGGCAATGTTAAACTATTGGTATAAAATTGAGTATAAGCCACTTTACTAACCATAAAAGCTTTTGATTTAAGTCAGTAAAATTTAAATAATTTAATAAAATAAGCATCATAAAAGATATGGCAAAATTGGCCTATTGATACAAAAAGTAAGTATAATCATTTTTGGTAACTAAGAAGTTATTGGCTTAATTCATTAATATGCAAATATTGATATATAAACGTCATGAAAGGTATGACAACATTGGGCCACCAACTTTATAGAAGGCATTCCAAATTATTGTTTAGGTATTTCTTTTGAGAACACAAGATTCAGGATGGTATCTATTCAACATATACTTTCTTATGGGAGCTCAGTGGTCCCAAGTGAAACTTTCCAATAACCTTAAATTATATATGGTATAAAATTATTATATTAAAAATATTAGCGCTATATAAAAAACTGGGAATATCAGGGATGAAATAAGGGATAGGGTCATAACCTCTGTCTGGGGTTGAGAGTAGATATTAAAAAATAGATGAGAAAATCCCAGGTTATAGTTAATTGGAGTGAATATAAGGTAGCCCATGTGAGTTAGGGAATAATTTGAGTTATGAGGCAAGCTTGCTTATTCCCATCAGTAGATCACAAGTAGACCATTTTATATTTGATTTATCAATCAATTTATTGGCTCAGTTGTTAGTAATTACTAAGATCACCAATCCATCAGGGATATTCCCTCCCTGAGTTTACCCTTTGATTTTTAATCATTTTAAATGATTTCCTTTTGATACTCACAAAACTTTTTCCTTTGACTATTTTCCAATTGATCAGGTATAAAGCCTAACCTTAATTACCAACAAAATAGCAAAAATCACCAATATTTTGCTGCCCTAATTTAATCTTACCTGGGTATATCCCACCTTGCCATCTCAGATTTTCTTGGCCAAATGGCCCAATGTGTAGCCTGCCAATGACACCCAATATAATTAATAATCCTGAAATTCTAAGTGCTGCTTTAACTTAGGTCATGATGAATTGGGGATTCTAGGGCCTTCAAACACCATAATCCCAGTTTGATTGCCAGGATTTTCTTGTTGATTTGTGGATGATAATTAATTTTAGACCTTATATAAGATAGGTAATGGTGTACCCCGTTTTGATAAGATATTAAAGGATATTTGAGTAGATTAGAATCAAATGGATTGTCAAAATTTAAACCAGATAGAATCTGACCATCTAGTACTAAAAAAACCAGATAGAATCCGTTAATGATTGATCAATATTTGGGTAGAAATGGCCAATAAAAGAGGATTGGAACATTGACTTAATTTGTGGTTTTTATGTGATTTCTAGGTAGTTGCTCCCCAAATGGGTTGAGCCAAATCAAGTATTCCGCCAAGTTTGGATGTTAGGAGCGGTTAGGGTTTATCACTGACCACAATTTAGGTTTACAGATCACTGGCAACTATTAGCCAAGGAGGACACATTTGTAATTAGTATATGCTGGCGGAAGCCAAAGATTTCAAGTTTAAGGAAGTCAAAGTTTTTTCCAGCGCCTAATATAAATATTGATTGTAAAGTTGAACCCAAGCTATCACCTAAGAAAGGTGAAACCCTTAATAATTGACTAGAAGAGTCAAAACGAGTTGTCAACAAGAAGCAAAGGTATTTTGAGTTAACCCAAGTGACTGAAGCTGTTCTAGCGCATAATAACTAAGTTAACTCAAAAGTTGACCCTAAATTTGATAATAATTTGTATAATGGTTTATATGGCTCGCCAGCAACTGAAGGCTGAGGATAGGCCAAAACTAATAATTTTGAAATTAGGAAGGACAGGGTGAGAGGGTGACACCAGGGAAGAGAGTAGTGCAGCAGAATGAAGTGGAAGTGGTTGACTGGATGATTCAGCAATGAGCTGATATGTCAGCAATGGTTGCAGTAGCCCAAAGTGAGTATAAATACCTTGTGCTTCCCTTTCAATAAACATCTTCCTTTGCCTATTATCTTTTGTGGTACATGTTTATATTTACTTCTGTTAGTTGGAGTTTAGGCTGGGGGATCCCCAAATGGCACAGGCAACACGCCTAGGGGTTAGCCAGCGCTGCTGGCCCTGTTGCCTAAAGTGAAATGGCAAGGGTCAGCCAGTCCTCATATTGGTTGACCTGCCAACTAGCAGAACTCACTGTTGCGAAAAAAAATTCTGACAGTGGTGCTCACTACATAGGGCTCTTATGGTTGGTTCCAGAGTAACTGAAGGTTTGTGTTAAGAGGCGGGGAGGAGCCACCAGATTGGCTAAGGAGGGGAGCACGCTGGTGTACCTCAAACCAGTGGTTAGGATTCCAGTGATTGTTGGTGGGGAGGGGCAAGTCATGGACGCCTGCCCCACATGATAAGACAGGAAGTAGGAGTATTACCCCTTGGTTAAGTGGGGGAATGTCAGAATTTTTAATCAGATGGATTCCTCCAATGATTGATCAATATTTGAAAAAAAGGTCTAATCCAAGCAGATTGGCTCATAGACAGAATTTTATGGTGTTTTATGTGATTGCTAGGTAGTTGCTCCCCAACTGGGTTGAGCCAAATCAAGTATTCCGCCAAGATTGGATGTTAGGAGCGGTCAGGGACAATCACTGACACCAAATTATGTTTATGGATCACCAGTGACTAGTATCCAATGAGAATCCATTTTTATTAATAATTATATGCCAGCGAAAACCAAAGATTCTGACTTTAAGGCGGCTGAAGTTGTTTCTGGTGCCTAATGTAAATATTGACTATAAAGTCAAAATTAAGCTGTTGCCTAAGGAAGGCTGTAAAGGACAGTTTTGATTGATTGTTACGTTTTGTCTTAGGTTCAGATTTTCTGGATCTTAAGTCAATTCATTTTAAAAGATTTTTGGCGTTCTTCAGGTTTATGCACTAGTTTGTGCCTCACCTGAACTATTGATTAGGCTCACAAGAGCCTAATAAATGGTTTGGGTGTGGCCCTGGAAAAGCGGCCTTTAAGATCAAGCCCACACAACTCTGAACTTCATTCAGAACGATCTCTAGATTCCCACTCTTGTGTGGGTTTCTCTGGTGGCCTCAGGGCCGCCCTTACCTTGTCTCACCTGATAATCCATAACACAACAAATTTTTTCCATGTTAACAAAAACTTGAGTTTTTGGGGTCCCAATCCTCCAATTACTATGTCTTTTTCCTTTCTGTGTTCATGTCATCAGATTATTGGGATCCTGTTCATCCATGACTCTTTATCTGATGATAATATAATAAGGTTAATTCCGTGGTTTGCAGCCTTACTTACTTATTTTGTCTTTTGTTTCACTTTGAATTTCCCTAATTATGAGGTTTAGTGGGTTAGTTGCATGAGGCACTAACACCTACCTCTAGAGTCCAGCTCAAGCTGGACATTTGACGTTAATTGTGTTGAACATAAGATAAGATAATGATTGGAAACTGGGACATTTCTAACCGTTAAAAAGGTGAAACCCCAAATAATTGACTAGAAGAGTCAAAAGCAAGTTGTCAGCAAGAAGCCAAAATATCCCTGGTTTACCCAAGTAATTAAAGCTGTTTCTGGTGCATAATGAATAAGTTGAATTATAGTCAAACCCAAATTTGATAATAATATATATAATTATTTTTATATGGCTCACCAGCGATTGAAGGCCAAGTGTTGGAAATTCAACTGCAATGACCAATTCTAATCAAGATTGAGGTTCAGCATCTTGGTCTAATAAGATTACAAAAATTATGTTGGATATATCCAATTCTCATTTAGACCAACGATCAACGCTTTGGAGCTATCAGTCTCATCCTCCTGAAGTATCTAAGCCTTCTGAGGAGGTTAAGCATTCCAAAAGGATTGATCCCACAATGCAAAGGTTAATTTTATCTAACAAAAATTATATCAGAATGGACAATCATGCATATCAGTCCTCTAACAGAAAAGGCCTTACTTCATTTTAAAGCATAAAGACCTTTACAAAGATCTACTAAATCCTCTCTTTATAAATATTGCTTTTTTAACTAATAAAGCACCACCTATTTTGTCTTGCATAATTACTTTTTGGTCAACTAAGTACAAATATTGTTTTCCAATTGGAATCCATTATTGCAATGAAACTAATAATTTTGGTGCCTTATTTCAATTCTCACTAGAACCATAAAACTAATAATTTTGTAGCCTTTATAGCGCCTGAATATTAAATCCTATACAAAAGTTCATTACTGGTGCTCTCTGACAGGTCCACTTCTGAGGCTACCTGGTGAAAACATAATTTCACAATAATGAATACTTCTAGCAAAGAAAGTCCCTCTTCAGAGAAATTGATGAGCATCTCGCAATGGGTACATACCAACAGGCGGGAGATGCTTTCTGCTACTATTAGCAATCTTCATTTTCAAGCATCTATGAATTTAAACATTAAGGGCCCTAACCAAACCAATTATCCATTTCAACCTGCTGATGTAGCAGAAACAGCTAAAGATCTAATAAAAGGGGCTTTCATCAATGAGTGTGTCCTAGTTGAGACTGAGCATCTAAGGTATCCCCTAACATGATGGAATTATACAGCTAAGCTGTCTTACAACATACTGAAGTTGGGCTGGTGTCAGGTGAACAGCAAGTAAGAATTAGACTAGCCTGCCAGCCCAGATGCCAGAGCATACAAACATCAAACCATAATGCCTGGGGCACTGCTGCTAATATGACGAATATAGAACCAGAAAGGGTTTCCACCAATATCTGCCAGTGAGCCAGAATTTCATATAGGTACAAAACAAAGTACCAGATGCACATGTCCATTAACCCCGAGGGGTACAAGAGCATCAGTGGATAAGGCGGCTTAATTTTAATATATAAAAACTAATTTTTGAGAAAGGATTTTTTAATAGGAATTTAAGAAAGAAAAATTGACCAACAGTTTTCTCAGTGAGATGTGACTGATTAAATAGTAGTGATTGGGGTAGTGGCAAAGCTGGGGTTGGGTCCCACAATTTTGACCTAACCAGCGAATTGTTCAGGAATGGGAGGTTTTGTTACTTGAGAACCTACATCACAAAATTCAGTGGTAGGCTAAGTCGCTATTGGTTCAACCTCAAATGTCTGAATCAGAGCTCAGTTACATTTCTGACGGTTGGCATGATGGCATTTGGCCCAATGAGTGATGGAAATCCCCCAAGGCCACCTCACATAGGGGCAAGACCATTTGGTTTTAACAGGTTTGGAACGCCCAACCCGCCCACACTCAGTCGCTAGACCGTTCATTCAGTCAAAAGCGTTGCATCAGGCGCAATGCCCAAATTGCCAGCAGAAGGCTTTGAATCCTTGTTGATGGCGCCCAATGTTAGCTCTATTGGCTTATTGATTGAATTGGAGCCGTTGGGCGTTCCAGCTGATATCTCAGTCTTCAGGCCTATTCAACCATTTGAGTTTCAGGCATTGGTCAGGTTACCACTCAAATTAGATCTGGCCAATTTCAATTTGGCAATTTCAGTGCAGATTTCGCTAATTCCCCATAACAGTTCTACTGAGTTGAGCGTGGGTACTGGGGGTGGGATCCAAAGCAGAAAGGCTGTTATCCATCGCTCATCTACTACATGAGCAAGATCGCCCTGAGAAACAAGAGGGATCGCCATCCTCTTTGGTGCCTTTTACTTGGGAATGGGAAGATGGCCCAATCAACAGCCAGGGGATGTTCCCCAAGACTTAAAGTTGGCCAGATTGGAGCAGTATCTCAGTCAGTACGTGCATCCCGCCATTCATCAGTTACTTCAGATCCTGGGGCTACATTATCTGGAGATTCAACGCCAGTAGACTATGGCTCAACTGTTTCATTCTCAACTATCCTCCTTCTATGAAACCACTTCTAACTTTGGTCATGATGATTAAGAAGCCATAGTTGACAATTGGAGTGAAATCAATGAATTGCACAACCAACTTGTTAAATTCAATAATGGAGCTTTGCGTTATTTAGGTCAAGAAGTATTGCAACAGGTTACAGAAGTGGCTGAACCTATCCACCATCAAATAACTACCCTTGAAGTGGAGTTTACAATTTAACTAGGACAGTTAAAACCAATTATGAGGAATGCTTTGTTGAATTGGATTGGGCTACTTCAACAACTTGTCCAAGTTGTGGATAATATTAGGGAAGGTAGACCTGGTCCTACTGGCCCTCCAGGACCTCTGGGCCACCCAGTTCTCCCTCTGTGACACCAGGGCCTACTGGTGAGCGAGGTCCACAAGGATCTGTGGGTCAACAGGGTCCCCCTAGGCCTGTAGGTAGTGAAGATCCCCAAGATCCCCTGGTCCCCCAGGTCCTCCCAGCCCTACAATTTCATTTTCTGCCTCTGAAACTCTGAATCAATTGGTAACAAGAGTGCAAGCTTTAGAAAGCCAAATATGAGCTATAGCTCAAGGATGTTTCTTATATTTGGAAGGCCACCTAACTAATCCGTTTATTTTGCTAGCCAATTTATTGGATGGTATTGACAATGCTCATCATCTATTCAATGCTAATCAATTGACTCAAGAAACTCGGTTTGCAATGTTATCAGTTATCATTGACCGCTTAACTGCTAAGTATGGAGTATTTAAGAATAAGCAAGAAGATATGCTCATTGCAATTTCTAACTCAAATCAATCCTCTTCTATTGATCACTTTATATAATGGGTCCAAAACTTACAGGATGATCTTAACAATTTACATAAACCAATTGAACAAATTTTCTACTCAAGTTTCTATCCTTAAGTCTGAACCCTCCAAAGCTGAGCCATTCCTTATCAGGCATTTATGTATTAAAGAATGAACTCATCTCTTTCAAACCTACCTTTAAAGATAAGTATGAGCCAGGTGAATGTAGTACCCACTTTTTTTATTTGTTTATGAGCGAGCAATGGATGGAGTGATTGATCAACAAAAAGTTCAGCATACTACTTCTTGTCTAAGTTAATTTGCTCAAGAAATCATGGTCCCTCACCTTAAGGTTTGCCAGACAAGGGTTTAAGAGAAAATTGCCCTTATTAAGGAATTTGGAAGTGAACAAATCCTGTCTAATAAAAAGCAAGCCTTCATGAGCATCCAAGTTAGATGAGGAGAATAGATTCAAGAATTTGCTAAGTGATTTTATAATGATGCAATACTCTTGCTACTTGTGATTTTATTACTTTAGATGATGCCATTTAAGCTGTGGTGAGTGCATTTGCTTCTCGTACTCAGTTGTTACTTTGTTTGAAATACCTTAAAGATAATTTCCGGTCTATTCTCAACATAAAAGAGGCGTTATTGGAGATCCCTACAGGGTGGTGCATCCATCTTCTGCTTGTAATCCTCGCTCCTATGTCCATGTAGTGCCTCCTAAACCCAAACTTAAACCTAAGAAGGATCCTTGCAGATACTGCGGAATAGTTGGTCATATGGAACAACCATGTTGAAAGAAGCAATATGACAAGTCAAAAAAGTGGAGTCAGCATAGGGTAAGAGGCTCCCTGTGCTGACATACCTCCTGTGCCTCAAAATCAAACTTATAATACCTCTAATGATCGTTATGTGATCTCTGCTCCAGGTAAACTTGATATCCTGATCATTTATTCAACAAAGATACTATTTATTCTTATGTTTCTATTTTATCTTCAAATTTAATTTGATCTATTAGCCCTTTGGTATTTTTAATCCCACATTTTGGTACTGATTTGAATCAAGTAGAGGTCATGGTACATAAAATAAAAGTTTTAGCCATCATCAACACAGGATCTCCCATAAATGTGATCTCATCTCATTTTATGAAAAAAAAATTAAAGTTGCACCGGATTTAGCCACTATCAAGGCTATGGAACTGCTGATCCCTCATATACTAAATCCATAGGAGCTTATTCTTCTCTTACAATGAGCTTTGGAAAATTGATTATTTTGGCCCCAGCTGTAGAGTTGGACAATAACTGTTATGACTTGCTTTTGAGAACCAAATTTATTATTGATTTTGATGCAATAATTAGTCATAAGGACAATTATCTTTCTTTAATTATATACCAAATACCTTTAATTCTAAAGGATGTCCCAGACGATAAGGCAAACTATAATGACATGTTTACCTATTGGAATATCTTAACTCCATCTCTCATCTTGAGTATCAAATATTGTGACCTAAGACTATTTTTCCGCCTCCATCAGTCTGTGCCTCTGAAAAATGCCTTTATATTCTATCAACTCAAATACACGTCCTCCTAAAGCTCAAGTTATAATTGATACTGGAATGAAAGTATTAGTGCTGAATGATTATTTATTAGAAATCTCAAGTAACCTTAACCCCTCCCATCTGGAGGCCTTAACCTGTCCAGGTATCCTTGATCCCGCATATAATGGAACTGTACTAGTTTTTTAGCTAATCTTACTACTTGCCCTATGAAATTGAACCAGAATAATCCTATCACTTATGTACAGCCTACTCCTGTAAATAGAAATATTGTCTGTCTCTGGATGTGGGTATTTACATTATTTTGGGTTGGATGACCCCCTATCATTGCTAGAGTTGAAGTTAAAATATGGAGATTCACTTACTCCAGAATTACAACAAGCGGAGGCTCTTTTTGAGAGTATGTGGATATATTCGCCAATGGCTCCAAAGATATTGAGTTAATGAAAAATGTACAGCGTCAGGTAAAAACAGGGGATACTCCCCTTATCTGATCCCAGGCTTATCAAAAAGTCTAGAGTTGAGGAGGCTTAAGTTTCAGTGGAATTAAAACAACTCCTTGAAGCTGGGCTATTAACACCTTTCCAAAGTCCATGGGCTTCCCCTCTATTGCTTATCCAAAAAAGGATGGAGGTCACAGAGTGGTTATGGATTATTGTCATCTTAATGCTATTACCATAAAAGGTTCATATACATTACCTCACATCAATGACTCATTAAGATTACTATCTGGATCACAGTTCTTTTCAGATATGGATCTTGCTAATGGTTACTGACAAATTGGACTGGCTCCTGAAAATCGTCAAAAATGCGCTTTAATTTCTAGTGATGGATTATTTGAGCCTACTCATATGCCGCAGGGGCTTTTTAATGCCCTTGCTACCTTTCAAAGGGCCATGGATGGCTTATTTGGTTATTTTGAAACTTTCCTGAGTTTTAGTTTATTTAGACAATGTCACTGTTTTTATTGTACTTTCAACAAGAATTTAGCCCATTTAAAAGAAGTATTTGTCCAAATGCGTCAAGCTTTCATTAAGCTAAAACCATTTAAGTGTGCTCTTTTAAAAAAATGAGATGGAATTATTAGGTCATAAGGTTAATTGCAATGAGATTTAACCCTTGTCTAATAAAGATTCAAACCACTATGGACATGCCTGTTCCTAGGAGCTTGCGCTATATGTAAGTGTTTTTTAGGGATGTTTGGTTATTACTGACAATTCATCCCCCAGTTTACTGAAATTTCAGAACCCTTAGTTTATTTATTATATAAAGAAGTTACATTCTTATGGGAATAATTGCAACAACAAGATTTTGATCTTTTATGTTAAGCTCTAACTAGTGCCCCAATTTTATCTCCTCCTAATTTTTTAAAACCTTATCTCTCATTTACAGATGCCAGTGATGTAGCTAATAGGGAAATTCTAGCTCAGCATGACTCAATCTAATAGATCATCCTATAGCCTCTTATACTAAAACACTTCTCAAAGTATAACGTAATTATAGTTTACTGAAAGAGCATGCCTTGCAGTACTATCAACATCAAGCATTTTTGCCCCTACCTGTCAGGGAAGCTGGAGCGCAGGAGGTCGCTGGAGTGAAAGACACAGGCCAAAGGTGATACAACAAGGCCAAGTGACCCAACAAAATGAATAGACGTCCTAAACGGTCATTATTTTTTATACTGATCTTTGGAGCAAAACGCACACCAAACTGGCCATAACCATCAGTGACAAGAGGCCCTGGGAGCTGGGAAAGGTGGCGTAAGATCCAAAGCAAAAGTCAGAAAAATAGGAGGAGGCGGATCCAGTGGAATAGGTGGCAGATTGGGTGGAGGGATCACGTACAGCAGGGGGTGCAAAACAGAGCGGAAAACGAACTCCATCCATCACAGATCATCAGAGAGGTATATCTTTTCATTAAAGAAAACAAGAATTATACAGGAAATTGGCCCAAAATTCCTAGACTTTATTAGGGTTATCAGAATATCTGAGAAAAGCAAAGCCTTTCTCATCTTGTGACTAAATTTATAGGGGGTTGCTTCACAAAGGTTCCAGTGGTTATTGAACTCTTATATTGTAACGCACTGGCTCCTTCCAGTGAGCCATGAATGAATTGGGAAGCAGGGCCCAAGTCAATAATCAAAGGGCAGACAAGGTCCCTGAGACCATTCTTCTAGTACATGTGCTACAGGAGGCATGGATAAACACCCCTTGGAGGGCAGTTGTGAGTATGCTTACCCCCAGCAACATGCCCTGACTCCAAGGCAAGGTGTATAGGGAGGCAATAGCCTTCCCTATCTCGCTCTCAAAATCCAACTCCTGTTTGTATAGGCCGAACATGGCCGCTGTTAGACTAAATTTATCAATATAAACCTCGGAAGACAGTAATAAAAGTAAGTAAGGCTTAGAGACGGCTTTATTTGATATATTTAGGCAAGTTGATAGAAAACGGAACTGGAGAACCTCCCATTATCAAGTCATATCTCTTTTAGCTCTCTGCTGAAAGCATAAATCAAGCTCATTCGCCAAGCCTAACGTTATGTCTTTTGAAACATGCCATAAGTAAACCAAATTGTTTTAGGCCAGATTGAATTCCATACTGGCTGAACCACCATACCCAAGAATTGTTCCAATTCTGATTCAAATCCACCTTTAACCTAGAAACTACCCATTTCAAAACCATTTGGTTTGACCCCAGGCCTTATGAAACATCTAACCGTTGTCCTTCCCCAGTCTTAGTCTCAACCTGGAGTCTAGCCAAGACTTATGCTCTCTCACTCCCTCTATCTTCCACACCAGCCTGTCCTGTCTTATCAAAGATTAGGGCAATGTGAGGTTGAGGATAAACCTCATCTGTCAAATCACCCCCCTGGGCAAGAAGAACTCTCAGATCTTCCCAGGACACCGGGCACAATCTCTGAATGTCTGCCATGTGGCCTCCTCAACTGGATGACCTTTCCACTGGACCAAAAATGACCTACAACCCCGCACCACCTTTGTGTCCAGGATCTCCTCCACCTCGTACTCCTCGCCCCCCTTCAGCTGGAAACAGAGGGAGGCCTTCTCAGGCGGCTGCCCTAAGAAAGGCTTGAGCTGTGACACATGCAACACTGGATGATCCCGTGACCCCTCTGGCAACTTCAGTTCAAACGCAACCTCATTTTCCGCCCTCACTATTGGATATAGGCCCAACTCCACCAGCCCTAACTTCCGGCTCTTTACAGGTATGGCATAGTTCTGAGCATTTACTAAGACCCAATCGCCCTTCTTGAAAACGCTCCCCTCTGACCGATGCCTATCTGCTTTCCTCTTCTGAGCCGCAACTGCGCCTCTAGATTCCTTCTCAGGAGCCTCAAGGTATCCTGAGTCTCACATGACAGCTCATCTGCTGCTGGATTCCAACCCTGCTCCTGAGGCCCCATACCCTCTGGGTGCTGGCCATGGTTTGCGAAAAATGGGGTCATTCCTATGGAATAATGCTTGTGGTTGTTATATGCAAATTGCGCCAACCTCACCCAACTCACTCAGTCATCCTGCCGCCCTGAGACATAGCACCTCAAATACTGTTCCAATGTTTGATTTACTCTCTCAGTTTGGCCATCTGATTGGGGATGGTAAGTTGATGAACGGGAGGACTTTATCTTCAAGTTTATTAGCAGATGTAACCAGAACCGAGATGTGAACTTTGAACCTCGGTCTGACACAATCTCCTATGGTACCCCATGTCAGGAAAAGACCTCATTCATAAAGATCTGACCTGCTACCTTTGCAGAGATGGTTGACCAACAAGGGAAAAACTCTGCATACTTTGTCAGGAGATCCGCCACAACCATAAGGGCGTCCATCCCCTGGGACTTGGGCAACCCTGTGATGAAATCCACACTCACAGAGGTCCATGGCCTAGACAGAATCTGAAGCGGATTCACTTTTCCTCCTGGCTCCATATGGCGGGACTTTGATCTGGCACACACCACACATCGCTCCACATACTTCTTTACTGCAGCACCCACTCCTCTCCATGAATACTGGCGACAAACTAAATCCAGTGTCTTCTCCCTGCCTGGATGTCCAGCCAAAGGATGATCGTGGTTAGCTGCTAACACCTCCTGCTGCAAACTCATCACTGGAACCCAGATCCTTCCTTCATGTCGGATAAGACCTCCCTAGACTGAGAACCCCACATGTTTCTTGCTCGCCTTCCCTTCTATTGTCTCATCCAAAATCTGATGGCCAAACTCACTTCTCCGCTGGGCAGTACTTATTCTTCCTGATATTCCTTCTCTCCAACTTTAGATCAATTCAAACAAACTCAATGGCAACATTGTAGCGATGTCAAACTTCATCAACTCCTCCTCAGAGAACACCAACCCTGAATCATGACTCAGCAAATTTGGCAAGATATTATGTTTTCCTGGCTTATACTCAATCCTTAAGTCATACTGAACCAAATCTAAGTGCCACCAGGCCTGTCTCTGATTCATCATATGTGGGGACTTATGATATTCTAAGGCACAATGATCAGTCTGGATCACAACTGGATGCCTGGTGTACAACAGGTGGTGTTGCCACTTCCCTAGTGCCGCCACTATTGCCAAAAGTTCCTTGTTGTAGACTGGGTAATTTGTCTCAGCGGGCACCATCTTCCTGCTGAAGTAACGGACAGGGTGCTCAACCCCATCTTTACCCTCCTGAAATAGCACCGCTCCAAGTGCAAAGTTTGACGCATCTGTCTCTACTACAAACCATCTGTTGGGGTCAGGATGGGACAGAACTGGGGTTGTCAACAGACTGGTCTTCACCCTCTGGAAAGCCCTTTCCTCAGTCTCCCCCCAAATGAAAGGTACATTCCCAGTCAATCTTGTCAGTGGCACGGCCCACTCAGCCAAATTCTTGAAGAACCTCCTTACAAAGTTTACTACTCCCAAAAAACTCCGCACTTCAGTCTGATTCCTGGGGGCCTTCCATTTCTTCACTGCTTGAAATTTATCAGGACATATCGCTAATCCCCCTGAAAAACCACATTTTCCAGGAAAGACACCGAGTCCTTATTAAACTCACACTTGGATGGCTTCAACTTCAGGCCCTCCTGGCTTACCACCTCCAGAACAATCCTTACATCCCTCACGTGATTTTTCATCAACCTGGAAAATATTAGAATATCATCCATATAGGCAACGCAACACCTACCCACCAAATCCACCAACACACAATCAATCATGCATTGGAAAAATGCGTGGGCATTACGCAGCCCAAATGACATAAACCAATACTCAAAATTCCCCAAGTGACACTTAAATGCGGTATACTTCTGGTGCTCTGGCCGCACTAGAATCTGATTAAACGCGTCAACCAGATCCAATTTAGTGAACACCACACACCCTGAGATCATAGGTAGAATGACTTCCAGGAGTGTCATTGGATAAGGGTCAGGCTCTGTCACTGCATTGAGGTGCCAGAAATCCATACAAGGACGTAGCTCCCCACTCGCCTTTGGCACCAGCAACACTGGTGAAACCACAGACAATTTGCACGGCACAATCAAACCCAAACCTAGCATCTTATGGACATATTCATCAAGAGCCTCCCAAGCACAGGGATTCAATGGATAAATTGGACACCACCTTGGCAACTCAGAGCCCTCTTTTAACTGGAAACTAAATGCAAAGTCCCCTGTAAATGGGAAGGGTGCCTCACCCTTGGGTTCAAACACTGATGCAAACTCCTGGTACTCCTCTGGCAAACCCTCCAATGGAGTGACTGAAGATATTCCCCCCATTCGTTTCACTGATGACCCCTGGGACTGGAACTCCCACTCCCAAACATCTGAGCCTTCAGGCGACAAGAGCACAATCCCCTTTATCATATCAAATTGCGGATGGAATTGATGCCACCACCTCATCCCTAATGCCACTGGGTGAGGCAAATGAGCCACAGCATGAAATTCTTCCTCAAACTCATCTGAGCCTTGTCTCAACAGGATCTTGGCCTGCACCTTCCAGACCTCAGTCCTCTTGGTGGCATCTGCCAACAACACAAATCCATCCTCCTGCAACGGCAATCCACATCTTCTTGCCCACTCCTCATCCACATAATTCTTATCAGCCCCAATGTCCACCAGGGCCAGGACCTTTCCACACTCTTTTTTAGGACCTTCCCACACTTCTACGGGTAGAAATAAATAAGAATAAAGCGATTTATTCTGGGACACTGGCTTCTTGCAAAAGTTATAAGGAGCATTCTTCTTCTTCTTTGGGGCCTCAGGGACCTGAGTGGGGGCTTCAACCATTGCTGCCCCCAGCAATTTTTCGCCCTCCCAAGACTCCCCCTGACCCTTTCCTTCCTCCTCCACATACCTGAACCCCTTTTGACTGGACACAGGCTCTGAACTTGCTCATCTCATTGCCTCCTTCCCATGGAAACCACTTTGGAACTGCATCAACTCCTGGCGAGCCTGGGCCAAGGCCACCTGCCACTCCACCTGCAAGGCCAAGGCCACCTCTTCCTCCAACGTCAATGCAGGCCGCACTGCTGCCATTGCTAATAACAAATCAGCCTGCAAATTCTAACGGAACATGCAAGGAAGCTGAGACTCTGATGCCTTGGCTGCTTTAGCCAGTGCCTGAAACATCTGACCATATTCCTATACAGACTTCCTCCCCTGACTGCACTGCAGTAAAGATGACCAAGCTGAATCTTGTGCCTCATCTGGACATGCTGCTCGGTCAATCAAGTCCAAACACTCCTCTGCTGAGTCAGGCAGCCCTGCCTGATGCTCCAAAAGTTTCTGTACCCAGTTTGAAAGCTTCATGTACAAGGTCACTAAAACTTGCTTCAACTGTAAAGCAAATGAGTCCTAACCCCCTGAAGCCTTTGTCAACCGCCCTTGGAACTGAACCTGGCTAAACATCTGATGGATCAGCTCCAAATCCCCTGATCTTAGCATTGATGGAATCTTCCCTCCGGTATTCACTGGTCCTACCACTTTCCCACCATACTGACATGCACTCAAGCACCCAGTATATCTCATGAAGCAAAAACACTGTGGAAAATATCACCATTAGAAGAGTCACTGTATGGTAATACCACACAGGGAACACAACTGCTTTTGGCGCCTCTTTTGCTTGCCACCACAACGACAGGAAAGTAAATAAGTTCCGTTTTAATGTAACGCACTGGCTTCTTCCAGTGATCCACAAATGAATTGGGAAGCAGGGCCCAAGTCAATGATCAAAGGGCAGACAAGGTCCCTGAGGCCATTCTTCTAGTGCATGTGCTACAGGATCCATGGAAAAACACCCCTTGGAGGGCAGTTGCGAGTATTCTTACCCCCAGCAACATGCCCTGACTCCAAGATAAGGTGTATAGGGAGGCAATAGCCTTCCCTATCTCGCTCTCAAAATCCAACTCCTGTTTGTATAGGCCAAACATGGCCGCTGTTAGACTAAATTTATCAATATAAACCTCGGAAGACAGTAATAAAAGTAAGTAAGGCTTAGAGACGGTTTTATTTGATATATTTAGGCAAGTTGATAGAAAACGGAACTAGAGAACCTCCCATTATCAAGTCATATCTCTTATAGCTCTCTGCTGAAAGCATAAATCAAGCTCATTCGCCATGCCTAACGTTATGTCTTTTGAAACATGCCATAAGTAAACCAAATTGTTTTAGGCCAGATTGAATTCCATACTGGCTGAACCACCATACCCAAGAATTGTTCCAATTCTGATTTGAATCCACCTTTAACCTAGAAACTACCCACTTCAAAACCATTTGGTTCTACCCCAGGCCTGATGAAACATCTAACCGTTGTCCTTACCCAGTCTTAGTCTCAACCTGGGGTCTAGCCAAGGCTAATGCTCTCTCACTCCTTCTATCTTCCACACCAGCCTGTCATGTCTTATCAAAGATCAGGGCAATGTGAGGTTGAGGATAAACCTCAACCGTCAAAGATATGAGCTACAAATTTGTCATTTTTCAACAAAATCAAAATTTTTCAAACTTTGCCAGATTTCATAACCTCATATCTTGTGATTTTCTGGGTGTTAAGTTCTATTCCCACCTGGAATTTTGCCTCAAATAAGCCTTTTTCCTCAGCCCTGACTGGCAAAGACAAAACCCATTTTTTGTCAATGACCTTAGATAGATCATTGGTGGCCCTTAGGGGTTCTGGTCTCTGCCCCAAGGGCTTGTTGGACTTGGCTTTAGAAGCGCGGTTAATTCTAGGAAATATGGCACTAGCTGTGACATCACCCTCCGCTCTTGAACGGGGTTCTACACCACCTGAGGGGACATTGGCCAAGGCAAAGTTCTTGTGGGGAGTGGGTAGCTTCATGGCAGCTAAAGAGGCTTGGGTGGCAGGTCTTATGGCATCTAGGAATCTAGAGTGGAAGTCATGTATTAGGTCCTGAGCATTATCATGTCCCAATAAGATACCCAGCTGTTCTCTGTCTCATCATATCTTTTCCAGGACACCAAGTACTGCAGGTGGCATCAGGATAGGCGGGAAGCAAGAAAGGCATCAATCTCATATTGGGGTTCACCATCCACTATCACAGGATCTGGGTGAGGTGGCATGGGACCATTGAAGGGGGTCAGGAGGCATTCATGTAAGGTGCTGAACACTTTGATTGGGGGTAAGTCAACATGGTAAGCTGATGAGCCAACTTTCCTGAGGATCTTGAAGAGTCCAACACGCTTGGGACCTAACTTGTGGCAAGGTTGCTTCAGGTGGAGATTCTTGGCGTTGACCATGACCAAGTCACCAGGCTTATACTCAAGTCCTTCACGGCGCTTTCAATCAGCATATGCTTTGTAGATCCTCACAGCATCAACGAGATGGTCCTTCACTGCCTGATGTATGTCCCTGAGCTCTTTAGTACACTCATTGGCAGCGACAACAGTGGACTCAATCTGTGGACTTAGGTTGAAACTGGGGTTGTAACCATAGTTTGAAAAGAAGGGTAAGTGCCTGTAGAGGCATGGGTAATTTTATTGTAAGCAAATTTCTCCAGTGGGAGGTGAGAGGACCAATTGTTCTGTTCAGCATTGGAATAACTACGCAAGAAATGCTCCAAACCTTGGTTCACCCACTCCAACTTTCCATCTGACTGGGGGTGGAAGCCTATGGAGCGGCAGGGGCGGATGCTGAGGATGGAAAGAAGGGCTTTCCATAACTGAGCGGTGAATTGTGGGCCCCATTCACTGATAATCTCCTTGGGTAGAACATGTAAGCAAAAGATGTGATCTACAAAGAGATGGGATGTCTCAACTGAAGTAATGGTGGTGTTGCAGGGGATGAAGTGGGCCATCTTTGTAAAATGGTCCACCACAACCATTACTGCATCATAACCCTAGGACAAGGGAAGTTCCACAATAAAATTGACATACACTGATGTCCAAGGGCCCTCAGCAGCTTGGAGGGGAACAAGCAATCCAGCACTCTTCAGGCAGCTTGTCTTTGACCAGTTGCACTTCAAGCAGGACTTTGTGAATTTTGCCGCATCAATGACAATACCTTTCCAACTGTAGGAGCGGTGTACTAACTCAAGCGTCTTGTCCTTGCCAGAGTGGCCAGCAGTTGGAGGGTCATGAGCTTCACGGATTACTTCTTCACGCAGGGGTCCAAGAGGTACCCACCACTTGCCCTGATGGAGGATGACCTCATCCAACAACTGGTAGCCTTTGTCCAGGGATTAGCCATTTATATGGCAAGCCTGCTTAATCTTATCATAGTCAGCTGACAGAGGTTGGGACAACCTAACACAGGAAGGGATGTCAGCGTCATCTTCCAAAGGTTCCATCATAAGCAGAGCGGGGATTGGACAGTGAGCTCTCCTTCACCTGTTCCAGCTTAATCAACATCTAGGTGTTGTAGGCGTCAAAAAGCTCTGGGTCAGGTACTAGGGCAGGGTTCCAGGATAGAGCATCAGGTAACATGATCTGGGTGCCCTTAATGAAGTCATATTTAAAGTCAAACACTGACAAGATTTCTAACCACTAGGACTGGTGAGGGGATAGCTTCTGGAGGGCGCGGTAGTACATCAATGCCTTGTGGTCAGTAAGGACAGTAAATGGCCACTTAGACCCATGCAAATGGTGGCGCCAGTGTTTTACTGCCTCAACAACTGCAAGGAGTTCCTTATCATTATTTCATAGTTGAGCTGCGCCAGGGTCATATTCTTAGAAAAGCAAGAAACAGGCCGTTTCACTCCATCATCTCCCTCTTGTAGCAGAGTAGCTCCCACCACAAAGTTGGAAGCATCAATGGTGAAAATAAAGGGGCGGCTGGGATATGCATGTACCAACACAGGGCTGGACAATAGTATGGACTTGATGGTGTGGAATGCAGCATTGCATTCATTGGTCCAACTAAAAATCTTCTTCCCTGAAGTGGTGTAGAGAGGGGCGGCAACTTCTGAGAGCTGGGGGTAAACTTCTTGAGGAAGTTAAATGTACCAAGGAAGCTGCATAACTCTGTGAGAGATGAGGTATAACCCAATTATGGATAGCTGCTTCCTTATCTGGGACAATCATGTGACCATAGGAGAAGATAATGTTTTCTAAGAACTCTACCTTGGGTTGGAAAAACTTACACTTGCTAGCCTTAATTGTAAGGTTTGCCTGTGAAAGTCTCTCCATGACAGACACAAGGTGGCGGCATGAGATTCTGCATCTGGGGAAAAGATCAGTATGTCCTCCATATATGCAATCGTGCAAGTACCCATAAGGTCTCCCAAGACAGCATCAATGAGCCTCTGAAAGCAGGCGGGAGCGTTCTTCAAACCAAATGGCATAACCCTGAACTTGAAGATACCTTTCTGAGTGCAAAAAGCAGTCAACCACTCCTGGCCTTCTTTAATGCGGATCTGGTTGAAAGCATTGAGGCAGTCAAGCTTGCTGAACACCCTAGCCTTCTCCATATAGCAAGCAATCTGTTGCTCCAGAGAGAGCGGATGGGGGTCAGGCACTGTTACATTGTCCAGATTGCCATAATCAACGCAGGGACGAAGTGAGCCATCAGACTTCTCTACAAACAGGAGGGGGAGCACATGGATGAAGATAATTTAAAGATTTGCCCTTAGAGAGCATGTCATCTACCCAAGCGTCCAAGGCAGCCTCCTCCCTCAGGGACAAGGGGTAAATTGGAGAGGATATCTTGACAAGATCCACGGTCAACTTAAACTCAAAGTCAAACTTGGTGTGCTTAGGGAGTGGGTGGGCCTTTGTGGGATCAAACATATCAGCATATCCATGGATGCATTCTGGCAGAGTAAGTGTTGGGGTCAGGGCATCAGTAGGTTGAATAGAGGCTAGGCCTACCTTAGAAGAGGGGCCCCACCTTCTGGGGAGCTCCGTGGCACTCTCATCTAAGCAAGGGATGGTAACTGTGACTTCACCAGGAAATTGTGCATGCATGGTAGAGTCTAGGAGGTTAGTGAGGATGTTAAATTGGCGCCACCAGCCAACCCCTAAAATAACAGGGTATAGGAGGTTCTTTATCGAGGAGAAGCTCTTAACAAAGTAACCATTACCTGCAATGAAAGAGACAGGTGTTAACTCATGGTAACTTGGAATGATTTGAGATGAACCACCCTTCACAAACTGACCTACTCCTACGGGTAGCTCCAGGGCCTCTTCCAATTCTTGGTGGATGAAGCTTTCAGTTGCACCAGTGTCCACCAAAGTGAGTGATTGAAAGCTCTTCCCTGCAGAAAAAAAGTAGCCATGAACAAGAAGTAAGCAGAGGAGGGTTTATTTCCCTCAGAGCCAAGGGATGACAGGATGTCTCCAAGCCCAGAGGGTGGCATATAATGTGGAGTATCCCCTAAAAATTTCCCCATATGACTTCACATTGCCATAAAGTTGTCTATGGGACTTAAATGGTGTGGGGTAGCTTAATGCTCTATGTTCAGCTGGAGGAAGATCTTTATCACATGAGACTACACCAGTCAGAACAGCCAAGCTTTTAGTGGGGTCAGCCATGGCTATCTCTTCTTCAATCATTCTCTCATGGATCTCTACTTGTTTCTGGATGGAGTCTGCCACAAGAGGTGACTCTGGAGTGATAGGAAAGAGTTGTTCAACTGGGATGACAGGTTGGACAGAAGGCTTAGGTTCTAAAACGGCAATGGCAGGTCTGTACCCTGGAGGAAAAGAATGCTCTGAATCAAATGGGTTAGACTTACTAATCCTCTCTACTTTTGAGGACAAAAGTGAGGGGTATTCCGTGGAGAGCGGTGGTGCAGAGCCAGTAATGAGGGGATTCCCACTTATGATGGAGGTTTCAGTCTCACCTTCCAGCGAGCTCACTGCTGGTTTCAAGCAGTACTGGGAGAGTATGGAAGTAGGACATTCTAGAATTAGGTTGGAAGTGTCCATAACGGCCAGTGTCTCAGCTGGATATGTCACCACTGGATTGGAAGCATGTTGGTGCCCCACAGTGATGGAGTTGTCAAGTTCTAAGATCTGAAATTCAGCAGTACAATTAGGCTTAGTGGCACAGAGGCTGATAGACAACAGGAATGCAAGGGTGGAGCATGTCCCAGATAAGTAGGGGGGAGGGTTATCCCATATGCCAAGGAAAGCACCAATATTATCTAGGGACTAGTGGAGAAAGGCCATTTTCAACTGTTCAAGAGATTCCAACCTTGATGCTCACTCTTGAAACAGGTGCAAGTATTGAGCTGTAGTGAGGTCTCCTTGGGACAAGTGTACAAAGGAGTTATAGTCCTCAAAGATAGCAGGGGGATACTCGCATGGCTTGACAAAGGTTTTCAATGCTGGGAGAGATTCCAGGAGGGATCTATTATTCTCACCTATGGAGAGTAACCATTGGTGAGCTCCCTCTGAAATCTCATAGGAGCAGCAGCTGGAGGAGGAGGATGTCAGCTAAGTCCTTGCCTTGAGACTTTTGGCAGGCCCTAAGGCTGGACAACATGTTGAAGATCTCATTTTTAAATTTTGAAATTTGTGAAAAGGGGAGAGTGAGACCAGTAGTGGCAGGTACTGCACACTTTATGAGCATCTTGAGTGAGGGAAGCCGCACAACACTTTCAGCACACCCTTTGAGAAAGGTAACAACCAAGACCAGAAGGGATACAAACTGCCACCCAGTGGACTGCTTCAACAGGTGACAACTCTGAGAGGATTGGACCAACTCTAGCTACCCAACAGTAGAAGAAACTTACAAAAAAATCCAGGCTTTTCTCAGATAATGTCAGGGAAACTGGAGCACAGGAGGTTGCTGGAGGGAAAGACACAGGCCAAAGGTGATACAACAAGGCCAAGTGACCCAATAAAATGAAGAGATGTCCTAAATGGTCAGTATGGTGTTTCCATATAAATCTTTGGAGCAAAACGCACACCAAACTGGCCATAACCATCAGGGACAAGAGGCCCTGGGAGCTGGGAAGGGTGGCATAAGATCCAAGGCAAAGGCCAGAAAAATAGGAGGAGGCGGAGCTGGTAGAATAGGTGGCAGAGTGGGTGGAGGGATCATGTACAGCAGGGTTTCAAACCAGAGTGGAAAACAAACTCCAGCCATCTCAGATCTTTGAAGAAGTGTATTTTATTGTTCAAGAAAACAAAAATATACAGAAAATTGGCCCAAAAAATCCTAGACTTTATTAGGGTGATCAGAATATCTGAGAAAAGCAAAGACTTTCTCATCTTGGGACTTAATTTATAGGGGGTTGCTTCACAAAGATTCCAGTAGTTATTGGAATCTGATATGAGCTACAAATTTGTCATTTTTCAACAAAATCAATTTTTTTGAATTTGGCCAGATTTTATAACCTCATATATTGTGATTTTCTGGGTGTTAAGTTCAATTCCCACCTGGGATTTTGCCTCAAATAAGCCATCTTCCTCAGCCCTGGCTGGCAAAGCCAAAACCCATTTTTTGTCAATGACCTTAGATAGGTCATTGGTGGCCCTTAGGGGTTCTGGTCTCTGCCCCAAGGGCTTGTTGGACTTGGCTTTAGAAGGGCAGTTAATTTCAGAAAATATGTCACTAGCTGTGACAATTCTAGGGTCTTCACAACACCATAATCCCAGTGTGATTGACAGGTATTGCTTGTTGATTTGTAAGCAAAATTTTCAGATCTTATATAAAATAGATAATGGTGTACAACATTTTGGTAAGATATAAAAGGATATTTGTAGTAGAAATTATCCAAATAAGGAATTAAACTTGAGGCATCACCCATAATAGGGCAAAGCCCAACACCAACCTCAGCTTAATAATATAAAGGTATTTATAACTGCCATGGTAACCATTTTGCTTTAGGTTGGAGCCAGTAGCACTTAATATCAATCAATAATTGTAGGCATCATGAAAGATATGGCAACCTTGGCCTATTGATATATTAGTATGTAGAATCATCATGGTAACAATGATAGTTTCCTTATATCAGTAAGATAAAAATATATCAGTAAAATAAGTGGCATTTAGGATATGGCTTCCTTTATCTATAAATATATCAAAAAAAAGTTATTTGGGTAGCCCTGAAGTTTTAGGCTTGAGTCAGTATGATATGAATAATTTGACAAAAATAAGCGTCACCAAAGATATGGCAACAGTGACCTATCACTAAATAAAAGTGAGTATAACGATTATGGTAAGCGTAAAGCTTTTGGCTTCTATCGGTAAGATTAAATAGATCTTAAAATGAAGCACCAAAAAATAGATATTGTAAATTTGGCCCATTGCTAATCAAGCTTAACCATTATGGTAAGCCTGAAGCTTTTTACTTTTATCCATAAGATTGGATAGCTTATGGAATTAGACATCGCTATAGATATCACAACGTTGGCATACCGATATATAAATGTAATTATAATCATTATGGTAACCATAAAGCTTTTTACTCGAGCCAGTAAGGTGGGATTAAATTTGATGAATCTAAGCATTATAAATGCTATCTCAACTTTAGCCTAAATATATATAAATGTAAGTAAACTATCATAGTAACCAAGGATTTTTGAGTCATTAATAAACAATAAAATTAACGATAGGTGTCATGAATTTATAGCAACTTTGGTAAAAATATATAAACCGATTATAAATAATACGATACCCATGAAGCTTTTGGCTCGAGTCAGTAAGGTATGATAAATTGATGAAACAAGCCTCAAGAAGGATATGGCAACCTTAACCTATTGATATAAAAATTAAGTATAAAGCATCTTGGTAACCGTGAAGTTTTTAATTTGAGCCATTAAAATTTTAATTCATTAAAATAAGCACCCTTAAAGGTACGGCAACCTTGGTCTATTGCTATATAAAAGTATAGATACTATGGTAACCATGAAGCTTTTAGTTTAGGTCAGTCAGATGGGAATCATAAACTTCATCCTACATGTGGCAGCCTTGGCCCACGGCTATATAAAATTTAGGATAGATCATTATACCAACCATGATGCTTTTGGCTTGAGTGAGTAAGCTATGATAGATTGATATTATAAGCTTCATGGATTATTGGCAACATTAACCTATCGTACAAAAGCGACAAACCGTTATGCTAACCATGAAACCTTTGCCTCGCATCAATTCGATACAAAATAAAACTAGGCCTCAATAAAAATGCATCAAAATTAACCCAACCTAAAAATAATTAAATGCATCAAAATTAACCCAACCTAAAAATAATTAAATGCATCAAAATTAACATCAAAATTTAAATGCCCAAAAATTAACCTAAAAAAATAATTAAATGCATCAAAATTAACCCAACCTAAAAATAATTATACCCAACTCTGGAACCCCAACCCTTTTAGTTTAAACCATCAAGTTTAAATGTAGGCCAAACCCCAAAGCTCAGCCTGGCGACTCCCGTCGGTCAGAATGGGTAAACTTAACGCGTACAACTTTAGGCCAAGGTTAAGGGCACCCCCAACGAGGATATCGAAGGTTAATGGATGGGGAAACTCTCAAAGTCGTCGAGGAAGATGCGGTCGGGGGCCAAAAAGCACCGCTTGAGGGCCTTATAGAGCTCCGAGAGGGTGATGAAGGTCACGCAGCTCCCACCGATCTGGCCCAGGATCGGTAACTTGAACGGCGCGTGGTGGAAGATGGTGTGGGCCACGGGTCGGACGTAGAAGGCGGGGATGAGCAGGGCGGCGCCGTAGAAGAAGGAGCCCACGAGGGTGGGGTTATTGGAGATGTGGCGTAGGCCGTTGATGGACCAGGCCGGGCGCCGGGCGCTGATGCAGTTGAAGGCGTGGAGCAGGGCGAGCAGCGTGATGCACGCGTACGCCGCCCCGCGGGCCTGGAAGACGTTTAGGCACTTTTCCGAGTAGCCCTCGTTGCACTGGGTGAACAGCCCCCACCGGTCGGCAAAGTACCGCGCCACCATGAAGAAGTTGAACAGGCTCAACCCGCCGATCAAAAGCCCGTAGAAGAAGATGTCGAAGATCACCTCACACGTGAAGAGCCCCCCGCGGACGTTGCGCGGGGGTTTAAGCAAGGTTTTGGGGTGGACGGGCTCGAGGCCGAGGCCCACGGCGGCGGGGGCCAAAGCGAGGATGCTCAGGCACAGGATCTGGATCGGGGAGAGCGAGAAGGTGGGCACCCGGTCGTTATCGATGAAGCGGAGGCCCAGCATCAGGGTGAAGGTTGCGCCCACGCTAACGCTCAGCAGGTGGGTGATGAACTTGACGATGTTCTCGTGGATGCGGCGGCCCTCCTCCACCGCGCGGATGATGGTGGAGAAGTTGTCGTCGTTGAGGACGATGTCGGCGGCCTGCTTGGCGATGTCGGACCCGAACTGGCCGATCCCGATCCCCACGTCCGCGATCTTGAGCGCGGGCGAGTCGTTGGCGCCGTCGCCCGTCATCGCGACGATGCACCCGCGCCGGTGGAGCGCGTGGATCATCTTCACCTTCGTGTCGGGGCTACACCGGGAGACGACGTAGGGGAGCTCGGGGAGGGCGTCCAGCTCGTTCTCGGTTAACGCGTCAAACTCGGCCCCGGTCATGACCATGTGGGCGATATCCTCAAAGGTCTCATCCGGCGCCAAGGTGGGAAGGATGCCGACCTCGTGCGCGATAGAGACGGCGGTGCCGTGATGGTCACCCGTCAGCATGTGGACCGAGATGCCCGCGCGGAAGCACTCCAGAACGCTACCCAGGGACTCGGGGCGGGGCGGGTCCCGGATCCCCACCAACCCAACCATCACCAGCTGGTACTCGATATCTTCCCGCGTCCAGGCGCCCGGCCTGGCGCGAGCCATAGCTGGAGGCAGCTCACGGTAGGCCAGGCAGAGCGTCCGCAAACCTTGGCTAGCGAGGTGGTCGTTATGAGGGGTACACAGAGCGGCCAGGTGGTCGTGGCCACCCACGGCGAACTCACCGTCATCGAGGTACCGCGTACACTTTGGAAGGATGTACTCGATAGCGCCCTTCGTGTAAACAAAGCAGCGCATCGTAGGGCGGTGAAGGAACACGCGGGACATTATCTTTAGGTTGGCGTCGAAGGGGAACTCGGTCAACAGCTGGAACTGGTACCTGCCCTGGGGGTCGGTGAGGACCTCCCTCCCCAGGCCCAGCTTGAGGGCAAAGGCCTGCAGGGCATTCTCGGTGGGATCCCCAACGCCGACGTAGGTATTTAAAAGCTCATCAAACCTGATCTGCCCTAAACTGCATAAGGAGGCGGCTTGCGTCAGTTGCTGCATGTGCCTGGTTAAATCATCCGGTTTGGCCACCTCGGCGTGGGGCGCGTTGCCCTCCAGATACCGGCGAGTAAGCGAGTCGTCGGCAACCTCCCCTTCGTACAGGATGACCCCCTCGGGCGCGTAGCCGGCGCCGGTAGCCGAATAGTACCCATCCCCGGGGAGCCAAAGGCGGGTGAGGACCATCTTGGCTTGCGTCAAGGTTCCGGTCTTATCGGAGCAAATGTTGGTGACCGAACCCAGGACCTCCAGAGCGTTAAGGCGGCGAACGATCGCGTTTAGCTGGACCATCCTCTTGGCCCCGGAAGCCATGGTGATGGCGATAACGGCGGTTAGCCCCTCCGGGATGATGGCGATGGATAAAGCGGCGACGTAGAGGGCCGCCTGGGGCTTGATGTCCCACTCCAGAGCGGTGAAGACGACCAACGTCAACGCGACGGCGACTGAAAACATTACCAGCAGCATACGCTCCAACGTCTTGCTCAGGTTCGTCTTGCGCGACCTGGCGCAGGACAGCGAGTTGGCGACGGCGCCAATCTCGGTGTTCATCCCAGTTGCGACGACGATACCCCTCCCACGCCCCCGTACAACGGTGGTGCTCGAGAAGGCGTAGTTGATACGGTCGCCAATGGAAGCCTCCATCGAGTGTATCGCTTCCACCACCTTTTCAACCGGCGTGGGCTCACCCGTCAGCAACGCCTCATCGATGGCCAAATTGTACTGCTCAACCAACCGCATATCCGCCCCCACAATATCGCCCGTCTCCAGTAGTACCAGATCCCCCTGCACCAGCTGTACGGTCGGAACCCTCACCAGCTGCCCGTCGCGCATTACGGTTGTTGAGGGGGCCGAGAGCTGCTGCACCGAGACCATCGTCCGATCGGCACAGAACTCCTGCAGGAACCCGATGACGGCGTTTGCGGCCATCAAGCTGCCGATCATCAAGTACTCGTAAACCCTATCGAATATTATCACGATCACCAAGGCGATGGCCAATATGGCGACGGGGATGTTTAAAATGTGGCCTAGCGCCATCAGCATCGGGTTACGACCCCTGACCGGGCGTAAAGTATTGTTCCCGTGGGTTTTGATCCTGGCCTGAACCTCCAAGGAAGTCAGCCCCGTTGCCAGGTTGGTATCTAAGAGGGCCGCCACCTCCAAAGGCCGCATCGTGTGGAATGCGGCGGCGGCGCTGACGGATAACTTCCGCTTGGGCATCTTATGTAATGGCCGTGTAACTTGATCCGCCCTCTCTCCTGCTAAACGTTGGTTTGGCGGTGTAAGGTTTGGTTTTCACCAGTCGATTATGGGCCGTCGAATAAATCAACCCCTTCGCGAACCCGTGGGATGCTCAAAATTAAAAAAAAAATTGGGTCCAAGTTTCAGCTTGGGGGTAGCAACCTACCCTCAACTCGAGTGCAGCTGATTTTATCAATCGATCCGCCTTCCCCTCAGTAAAACCTATTCCGCCGTCTATAAATTGGTCTCTGAGGTTATGATGTCATCGACCCTTAGCTTCATAAGGTTTAAAATTTTTGATATCCAAATTGAACTCGAATAAGCATCAATATAAAGGCTCGAATCAACTCTCGATATTCAATCGAGTTGCCATTAAAACAAGGGTGGATGGTCAGTGGGCACCTGTAAAACAAGGGTGGATGGTCAGTGGGCACCTGTGGGCGTAAGTTTGATCAGCTCATACCATCCGCTGGTTTAAGCCTAAACTCTAACACATTATAAACTCAAAAGCCAACATTTTTAACCCTTTGACCTACAACCACAAGCCTCCCACGTGGTCAGTTATTCGTTCCCAAACTGATTATCACGTGTGAGACTCGTGGGATGGCTCGAAGGGTGGGCTATCTTTTAACCGTTTCAAACCCCACCTTTTAAACTTAAATCGTACGGCGGGGGGTTAAATTCTAAACCTCAACCATGGCTCCTACGATTATCAACTGGACCGAACCTTTAACCATTAAACCATCCTTGACCACCCTTCAGAGGGCATGGCAATACCGGGGTTTAATCGTGAAGCCAAAAATCCCCACCTCAAATTTTAAAGGTTACCTATAGTTTAATTTAACCCTATGATCCCACAACGCCAACTAAACCCCCGGTGACTGGTGAAACTATAAACCAATCCTTCCCTTATCAAAAAAGGTACGTGGAAATTTTACTTTTGGGCCACAGTTTAAATTTAACACCCTCAATGGCCTATCATCCCTGATGGTTTAAAGTTCTACCTTCTAATCATTGATTACATCAAGTGCATATCAATTTAATATTAATCTATCGTAAAAATATACCCCGGCATCTTTTATGCTTCAAGTTTAGATTCTAGCTGGAACTGTTGGACAATTACCAATTTGATTTTGTAGTAAAAGTAATTTGGTTCAAAATAAAGATGAAATTGGCCTAAAGATCCTGGTCAATTCCCAGTCAAACCCCTCAAATCAGGGTAACACTTCTATTTTACTCTGGCAAAAACCATGAGTTTGGGCAGTCAGATTGTATCAAATTGTCAGCTGAAGCCAAGGAGCCATTTTGAGGTCCCATGTCACAGCTAATTTAGTACAAACAACACTGTGGAGACTGGCCCCTTTTATAGGATTGGAAGGGGTCCCACAAGGTGAAAATATTTCCTTTCCCAAAGATTGGGTAAAATATATAAAATCTCTGTCTTACAGATATATAATACCTACAACCAACTTTCCCTCAGCCATTCCACCAAAGTGAGGTGAGCCTTGACCAATCCGGTAGGTCAAATCCTAATATTCCCTAATTTAAATTACTAAGCAATCCAAACTTTGAGCCTTGACATTTAAATACTAGCATCAACTTATTAAGAGGGTTCACTTTTTATCTACTTGCCAACACTAATAAAAAATATAAAAATCTAACCCTTTATCAATTTTTCAAAGGTTTTCATATTTTATCTAAGTACTATAAAACCCCCTGGTAAGTAAATTTCTGCAGGTGAAGGGTAACCTCTCCTGCAAAATAATGTTGCTGAAATCTGGGGCTCAAAAGCACCTTCAAGCATACAACCTGCTCTGGATCCTAACCTAGATAATTACAAGTCTGATATTGTGTGGAGAGCATTTTAAAGGTAAATGATACTATCAGCCAAAAAAACCTGACTGATTCTTAGTGGAACCCCTCAAATTGGGGTAATACTTTATTTAATAATTTTCAGGCAAATAGTACAATTTTGGGTAGTCAGATTGCTCTGACCATGCAGCAGAATCAGGGGAGTCTGTCAGGATAGCGGCAAGTTAAGTTTATCCCAGCCTTCCAGTCTGGATGCCAAAACATCCAAATGGCAAGTCTAAATGCCAAAGCACTGCTGCTTGAATGATATTTATTTGATAAGGAGAATATTTTACCAGCAAGTGCCAATGTGTCATAAATGTGAATAAAAATCTGGCAATGAACCAGGCTATCATAGCCCCAGGGTCTGCAGGTTTGGGAGCTGGCAAAAATGGTATTGGGTTCAGTGTTTTAAATTTCATCATAATAAAAATAATAATTTTGGGAATAGGATTATAATGGATTTAAAATAGAGAATCAACCATCAACTTCTTGGTGTGTCATGACTGTTTAAATAGACAATTGATTTGGAAAATAGCTTATAAAGTTTAAGGTTTAGGGCCCTCAAGATTTAACCTAACCTGGTGAACATTGATCAAAAGGGGGAAAATAAATTTACTTTGAACTGACTTCAAAATTGATGGCAGCAGGCCAAGTCACTGTCAGTTCAACCTTGGATGCCTGAATTGAGGTTTTACCACATTTCCAAAAGTTAGCACAATGGCATCTCACCCAACAGGCAATAAGACCTCCCAAGGCTACCCCACATAGGGGCAGTTATCATGTTCACATGACTTTATTGAAGGGGTCAATTGCTAAGACAAGGCTGGGCACCAAGAGTCAAGAAAGGTCAAACTACAAGACCTTTCTGACTTAAGGCACACCTTAAAATAAAGCTTGGTGCATGTCAGATATGCCATGTTAGTTCAGAGGAAGTGTGACCTGCCCAGCCATATTGTTAGAATTTTAACCAGGTGATATTTCTACATATTAGCAAAATTAGTGTATTGATTAGTTGAGGCTGATTGCTGACTATTTTACTAGCTTTGAGCGCAATATCTAATGCTAATAACCCCAATCTGTGCTCCCCATCCAGTTAGTTGAGCTGTCTTGATCCACTGGATCAATGAAGTATTGGGGATCACCCCTGATAAAAATTGGTGGGTATTGATACTGGTGACTGAGGCCAAGGAGGTTGAGATAGTTAATATTATCAACTAAGATAGCAAATTGTATAAGTTTGATGTCAAAAGTATTGGAAAGGATCCTGATAGAGTTTTCAATCAATTTTAATGCTGATGACTAAAGCCAAGAATATTAAGAAATTAAATAATCATTTAGGTTTAGCAGAATCTTAGTTTGATACTGATTGCCAAAACATGGGTGATTGTGGAATTTTCTGGTGGAAAGCTGACATATTCATTATCAAACATCTGATGAGGACTCACTGCCTCAAATCTAAGTTCAGCGGAATCTTAGCTCAATGTCAATTGCCATGCATGTCTGATTGGGGGATTTTCTAGCAGAGAGCTGATGTATTTATTATCAAATATCTGACAATAATTTTGCTGCCCCAAATCTAAGTACTGGCAACTTATGCCAAGGATGGCAAACCATTTAATATTAATTAAATAAAGTCAAATCACATTTTGACTTTGTGAGAGTATTGGAAACAATCCCCAACAGCATTTTGGTTAAATTTGACACCACAACTTATGCCAAGTGTTGAAGTTTTTGGCCTACTTTAGATGGCTGTTTCTTTGTGATAGGATGGAGTTTCAAGTATTTATTGTATGGTGACAATAGACCAGATGATGACAATAGTTAAGTTATTAACTCCTTGACAACAACACTTCAAAGCCATATTCTTCTATCATCACTTGGACAATGGCTCACTGCCCTGATCCTTCTGATCCCAAGTAAATTCTTAACTTAATATAACATAAAAGTATAAAATACAAAAAGCTTATAGATTAAACTATTAACTTGTGGTAATATCTAATTGTAATTTATTAGTATCAACTTGGAGATAATTAACAGAGTTTGATATTCACCACATCTTACCCATGACACCTCATTTTCAATGGCACTTAGCCAGAGAAAAATGTAATAAGTTTTTCTGAAGGTCTACAGTCTTTTTGACTCAGGACATCTTGCATGGCCTCAGGGTCAGTGTCAAACTCATAATATCTCAAAACAGCATTTCTTATGCATCTGAAAATAGCTGAACTGATGCTTTTCATAAGCAATTGCCAGCACATACCAAGACAATTTATACTACTAATTAGTAGTTAATTTAATCAAAAACTTAATTGACATTAAAAACTAAGTTTGACATATATCAACAAAGCCCACATGCCTGAGTCATTAAGATAACTATTATTATTAAGTCTGACTTAAAAAAAAAGCCTTCAGGCTATGTCATCATAGTTGAATATTATTAAGTGGAATTGCTAGGCTGCAGATCCCAAGCTTTGCATGAGCATAGGATAATCCTGATCTATAATAACTGATATCCAATATGATCCATAATAAATTAAGCATGTAACATTATTATGTCTCTATCAAATATCCAACAATTAGGTCTAGTCAACTACTCAACATCAATAATGTCAATATATTTAATTAATTTAATTACAATAAATTAAGAATCACCATAATCATGGAAATTAAAGGATAACAAGTTAAAAGATAATTGCCAGTGAGAGTGCTGAAAAATGCAAATCAGAGAGAATTACCATTGAGAGTGGTGACAATGCTGGCAATGAATGCCAATGATGTGGATAGGCAAGAAATGCATATAGATAGTTTGCTCTCTTACTTAATAAAAATATCATCAAATTCAATCTTCATTTTCTTAAATTAATTATGGATACTTATCTCTGCTAGTTTTAGAAATGGATGTATTTTAACTTGTCTGGTGGAGGAGGAATGAAAGTTCCCCAGAGGCTAGGTTCTAGGTTAAAACACCTGGAGTGGTCAGCGCAACCAACTCCAAACCTGTAATTAAAGAACAACTGTGGTTACTGAGCCAATAAGTGGAGCCAAAAATGGACAAGTGGGGATTAGCCATGAGGTGGAGGAGCAAGGATCAGGATGTCCAGGATGGGTGAGAACTGCCAGTGCTCATCAAAAGAGGCTAATCTGCTAGGGTAAAGTTGGTGTCCATTTAGATTCAAAATTTGCTGTGGCCCTATAAGGAAAGGTCACCAATGATGGTGAAAAAGCAAGAGCCAGAAGTCTTCATACTGTTTGTCCTAGCACACTAATAGAGTCAACTATTATTAAGAATGAAAAAATTTTAACACATTTGTAACAGCAATAGTATTAAAATGGATGTGCTACCATTTAAATAACAATGGTTTGATTTGGTTACTTCCTCTATCACTGCCTCCCTGAGTTTGATTTCAGTAAAGGAACTTTGGGTATGGGACAATTATGACTGTGTTGGCATTGTGCACCAATGCCTCAAACTGAGATAGCAAATAGCAAAGGCAGTCCATGAAGTTTCTGGCTTATCATACACTGCATATGGAGATTTTCCAGATCATATCCTCCTTTCCCATTTCTTCACTTCCTTAATTGGTGCAGTATTATACTCAGGTTGGCCCACCTCAAATAAATTGATTGATTTGGTTACTTGATGAATGGGGGTTTGAAACCCATAAAAATTATAAACTTTCCAACTCAGGTCAGCCTCAGCTTCAATCAATCACTTGATTTTGGTTAATTTCAGAATACAGTACCTGATCAGATGTAAGCTGCACTTATTGATGCACCTGGGCTTAGCACCATTTCACCAATTGATGATTCCCTAAATTAGTTTAAATATATTTGCTCAAGACCAATCTTTCTTGTTGGTCATCTTACTCTTTCCTAATAAAATCTCATTAGTTTGTTTTACTTTATTTTATATTACCTTGGGCAAACCTGTGCGTGGACCTCTTTGAAGAGGTCTTGAACTATGCCAGCTATTTTATCTGCACTAAATTTACCATTGCAGCTTGTGCACCACTGGTCCACTCTGGTCCCCTCCAGGCTAAGGCACCCAAGCCCTCCAGCTCTGAGAACAGCTTGGATATGGACCCCTTATCGGGGTCCATCCAAGTCTTTTCATTAGTTTTCCACCTATCAATAAACACCATCTTGTACACCCTTGACATTTTAATACTTTATCTCCAACACCCTCTGTGGGACTATTCTCAGTTTATTACTGACAATAAGTTCCCTGGCGTTGTGTTGGTGCACTGTGCACCACCACTCTAGGAACTGGAGAGTTATAGAATCTCCTGACAGTGGTACTAATAGGTTGAAAAAGGGTTTGGGATACCCAATCTGCCTGCACCTGGTTACTTTGGCATCCATTTGGCCAAGCAAGAAGCATTGAACAATGATTTCAATTTTTAAGGGGAGGATTTTGGGCTAGTGTCAACTTTTATTGATAACTCAACATTAAAGATATTCATTATAGAAGGTACATGTTTGTTGAGCTTTGTCCCCAAAATTTTTGAGATAAGTTTCAAGTAGGTGATAACATTTCCCAATGTCCTGATGCCATTGGTAAGTTTAACTGAGGATCTGACACTGGGAATGTTATTTTTGGAAGGTATATACCCAGTGGCTTTGTCCCTGATGTTTTTGAAGCATGTTTTAAACAGATGAAAACATTTCCCAATGGCTCAATGCTTTTTTTTAGTACTAGATGGTCCAATGGCTCAATGCTATTGGCAAGTTTTGCTGAGAATTCAGCATATGATTCTCTATTTAATAAATGTTCATTCCCATTGAGATTTATTGCTAAGATTTTAAGGCTTTCAGACCTTAATTTTGAGGACTCATTGTCATCAAAATCATAAGGACCTTTAGGTCTATATGGTGCCAACTTTCAAGGATTTTAATGAAAATTTCCTCAATTTGCTATACTAATTTGGCAGAAGCAATTGTGGGGAAAGATGGTGAAATCTTCAAGGGGAGGTCTGTCACCCATCGCTTGTCTACCACATGGGTAAGATTGCCCTATTAGATGAGAGGGACAGCTACCCTTCTCTGACCCTTTTTGTGGGGAACAGGAACACTGCCCAGTCTAAGCAGAGGGGATGCCCCCCAGACTTACAGAGTCTGTCTGATGTTCCTCCCTGGCCCACTTCCACTTTACTTCACACACCTAAGTGGAGACCACCCTCTTTTATAGAGTTGGAGGGTATCCCACAAGGTGCAAATATTTTTCCACCCATTGATTGGGTTAAATATATTAAATCTTTACCTAATGAACTTATACTACCCAGTATCAACTCTCCATCAGCTGTTCCATTGAAGCAAGCTGAGAATCAAGAGTTCTGATAGGTCAAAACCCCATATTCTCTAATTGAATGCTTGTAAGTTATTATAAATTTTTTGGACCTCACACTTCAAGCTTTGTATTGTTTAATTACTAAGCAGCAACATATTATTAGGATTTTTGTCTCAGTCATCACAACTAATAAAAAATTTATAAAAAACCCATCTTTATTTTATTTTAAAAGTTATTAATTTTAAGGATAAGTGGTCTGCCAAATATCCTGAATCAAATATTCCATCAGCAGAGAATACAACTTCTCCTGTGGAAATATTGTAATCTAGGTACAAAACGCACTAGCAAGCCTAACAAAAAGCCTAAAATACAACATCCAGATTAGATTCCAGATGGAACTGATGTAAATTATAGCCTATTTTACCTACTATTTTAACTTTAAGCTTACTGATATACTCTTTTTACCTTTTAAACTACTAACCTTACCCATGCTTGGGTGTGGGTACCATCACCCTTAAAGGTTGACATCAATAAGTATTTACAATCGGAGCCATAGGTTTAAAGATGAAGTTTTTTTATAATAAATTTAGTTTTATTTAACCTATCGTTACTAAAAAAACCTTTCCGTTGGATATTTATTATGAGCATATGAAGTTTCGTTTAAGTTGGTTCAACAGATTATGAGATTGCCATGTAAAAATATGGACTCCGCTATAGATTTATTATATGGGGTGGAGATCAAAACTGTAGTTAAACCTTGGAATAAGCAATTAAGTGTTTACCTTAGCCAGCTAAAATTATCACTTTATAAAGTGGGTGAAGGATAAGTCTATTCTGGGTTGAGAATTTGATTTTGTCCAAATATAAGAGATCGATTTAAAAAATATCTATCAGGATTTTATTTTATCCCTCGTCAAGGGAAGCTTTGACTAGGGTTGAGGCAGCATCGACCTCTGGGGTTGAATCGGAGACTAGATCTCACTTGCCGTAAGGGAGCACCCTCGCAAACCTTTGTTTTTAGGGTTGGGCGTTGATAAAATCGTGAGACCACCAGAGAGCGGTGTCGATACAGTTGGTGAATAAACTTATTAATTTTTGGGATGCTAAGCTAACCCCAAAATAATTATTAAAATAAAACCACCAATGAGATTAACCATTAGCATCAAACTATGCGCTAGATTAGCTGGAATTAATCGTCACAATTCACTAATAATTAATGTCGAGACCACAATTTCCACCTTATCGAATCGATTCCGATCTTATACGAATCAGGCTATCTTTATCAGTTTTAATAGTTCTATTATCTACTTAATAAAACACATTCACTGACTGACTGACTGACATCTGAAAACTTCGAATCTGATAGGTTCAATCTATTTGGGTGAGTGGGTGAGAATAGGCAAATAAGATCGAATCTGAAACTATCGAGTATGATAGGTTCAATTTATTTGGGTGAGTTGGTGAGAATTGGCGAATATTATCTAATAATTCACCAAATTGCTCACCTGAAACTCAACAAAAATCAATATTAGAGTTTAATTATAAGTAGTTAGGATAATCAGCTCACCAGCCACGAGGACAACAGCGGAGCTGTTAGTCCACGTGGCTCGAGAGTAGTGCTGGCACAGCCTATAGGCTACAATATGAGCTTATCATCTGATAAATTAAATACTGTAGCGAAGCACAGGTATCTGGATGTTAGGCTTATATATTTTAAAAACCTGCCTAATTTGGTTCACCTAATTAATAAAATACTTTTGGCAAGTTAAGTAGAAGTTGATTTAGTAGTTTGGAAGATATGTCACATACTCAATGATTTTAAGTATAAAGAGATGTTTCGGGTAGCAGTTTGGTGCTATTTGATTGATTCGATAGGTTTTTTGTTTGGCCGAGTTGTTGATGGCTTTTGTTTGAATCGATAGGACACAGTTTAGTTTTGAGGGGTGATTAGTTATTGGTTGTTTTGATAAGTTCAGTTTGGTTTACCTGAGTGGTTGGTGGTTTTTGGTTGATTCGATTGAGCAATTAGATTTGGCTGAGTGGTTTTGTTTATCTATAATATAAAATCTAAATTAATAAATTGAAAATCTGAAATTTTATAGACACCGTAGCGAAGCATGGATAAATCGGCTAGTCTAAATAACTTCCGATCGAAGAATAATTTATTCAAACCGTGAATGCCCTCTGGAATATTCCCCTTTGTGAACGAATCGCTGTTGCAGCAACTAGCGAAACGTAGTATCCCATACTCCTATTCCCTTGTCAATATATAATTGTTCATTTCAGATTTTATATTTCCCTAGTCACCCTATTTAAGGTTTAAGCCTACCGAATATAGCTAAAAGTCATCGTTTAAGTGTAGGCATATTCCAAATCTCCATTGAAACTACTCGCCCAGTTTCCCCCAACCTTGGTACAGGGATTCTATGCAACAGGAGAACCAATTTGACAGTATTTATTACCATATTAACATAGATAAAATTCATTTATAGTATATAAAAAGTATTTATAATTTAATTGATTTTGTATATCATTTCAGCTGAGCGGTTTAGGGTTAATCAGTTAATTTGATAGGTTCAATCGCATACTAAACTTATCGATGGCCATCAACAATATAGAAGCTAAATTTAAAGATTATAGGATTTCATATAATTTTTTTCCGTTTTTCACATAATTTTCCCGTTTTTCAAACAATTTTTTCCAGTCTTTTTTTTCCTACATATTCGTTCTTCGTTCTCATAGAAACCTATAATTTTAAGTGCATTACTGCAGGGGATTTCCAGTAATGCAGCGGCTTCTTTTTATAGGTATGCCGTTGTTAAACATCTTAGTGATCAACAATTGGCATCTATCTTCATCTATCACACAGTTTTTTCTTGATTTGGGATTTAAATTTTCCTGTTCTGAATTTGGCATTTCTGAGGTGAAAAAATTTAAAATTATAAAAAATTTAAAGCAGAAAAAAATATGTGAAAATCATTAAAAATTTGTATTAAACCTATAGTATCATCTGGTAAATTATAAGCTTGAGCAACGCTGAGTAAATCAGCTAGTTTTATCATATAAAAAGGTCATTTTGCCTCATTTTATTCCATGTTAGTATGTAGCCCCCAGCTAGTTTTAGGTGGGATAAAGGGGATCCTTAGGGTGTAAGTAACTGGGTGATTTGGTTGCTGCAGTGTTCTGCCAAACATATACACCCTTTGCTGCATGAGATCCCTATAAGAGCCCCATTTGACTTGAGCCCCTGATCATGAGCCAAGGATGAGGGACTGAGTGAGATCAGTCCTATGCAACTTAAAAACTGGGTAGGGAATTTGCCAGTCTGCTCAGGCTATGATAGCTAGATAGATATAAAGCTCTAAGCCTATAACATCATTAATCAACCCTATAATAAAGTCACTCAGTCACACTGTGCTAAATTAAGGAGTTGCTAGTTGTGAACTTACAATAGAGGGTGAGGTGGTAAAGACTATTGAGTAAAGTGTTATGGAACCAGCCAATAAAACTAAGGCTGGCCCACTACTCTGGATGAGTTGAACCCCAAAATGACAACCATTTACAAATGGTAAAGCTGACCAAAGCAATCTATAAAATTGGGATTTTAAGTGCTTGAAGTTGGTAACTAGCAACCATTGAGTTCAATACTTCCAAGGTTAGCCAAACTGTGGCAAGTTCACCACTGAAGGTTCAGGGACGGTGGCATCTAAAGTTAGGAGATGTGTCATGTGAGAACTTTCTGCAATGAGAGGTAAAGACCTAGAAAAGTATTTTAAAAATGGGTGATACAGGTTGGAGGTAATTGTTTAAATCCTGGCACTTTTGGTGCTTGCAGGTGCTTTGGTACAGTATTACAACAATAAAACAGTTGTAGGATAACAAAACCCTCAACTGTTGTTTTAAGATTTTGGAATAAGTTTAAACCACAAACAGATATAAATATTAATAATAAAAAAGGGTAATTTAATATTAACTTGGCTTAATAAACAAGCAATTCCCTGTTAAATTAATTCCTCCTATTATTTAAGATACTTGGATGCTAATAGTGAGATATGAGAAATAATGATAAGCAGAGGTAAACTAATTTAGTTAAATGATGATTTAACCTATCAAAACTTTCAAAAAACTTTTCAATTTGATAACACTTAATTTTGGGTGTTGGGTTGACAGCTGGGATGACATATCCATGTGGCAACATCTTAACGTAATTCCTCTAATCAGCCATCTTGAAAATACTTTCACCTCAGCTGCTTACCAAAGTTCTTAGTTGATAATTGTGTGAGAATTTGAGGATTAGCTTTCTTATTAAATATATTCCTGTTTTGATAGTCAGAAAGAGTTTTGGCCAATAAAGCCTTGATTATGCTATATGTCTTACAGTATTTCCTAACTGTTCAGAAGCTCACAAAGCTAAACAACAACACCTGACTCTTTTGGTCTCATCTGGGTATATTTTACCTCTCTAATCAGGGATCTCCAGACACAGGTAGATATGACAAGCTCTCCTAAATGCTTGTTTACACCTCTTAATAAGAAAGGTGAATTAGGATAAGATGAAAATATGATTAAATGGAAAAGGTGATGTTTTTATTTTAGAGCCATGTATCAGTATTTTATATTTCTAGGGCATCTCCTGGTCATACTCATCTATTATTTTAGTTCATTAAAGCTATGCCAATATGTTATAGATTATGGCATTGGTTATTAAAATATCCCCAAGTTAATTTGGCCCTTGAATTAACTAAATTACAATCATTTCAGCTCAATTATAGATACTACTACTCTCATAATCAGGAAGATTTTAGGCTTAATATTAGCACCTAAGAGGTGTATATTCACCTCTCAACCAGCCTGATTACGTTTTAACATACAGCTGACAAAATACAATAAATGGGGAGAAAAACATATGGATTTAAATAATAATGCACCCCTAATCAGGACATCAAAAGGACTCTCAATAGTACTAGGTACTCTCTATTTTTTTTTAGTACTAGATGGTTTTTTTTTTCTTATTTTTTTTTTTTTTTTTAGTACTAGATGGTTTTAGGTACTCTCTATTCAGGCCATCAATGTGCAATTACTATCATGCTGATTATGATGATCAACATACATAAAAAATAGAACTCATTAATCATTTTTGCATTAGATTCAAAAGTGTAATTAGGTTTGTGCTGTAAATTCACTTGGTTCACCCAAGTGGATCCTATAATTGGCCATAATATAATTATATTATAGCTATTATTAGCTACAATAATTGAGATAATTTAAGTACAATTTAGGTGGTTTTGGGATGAATCTAGTTTATGCAGACAAATCAGGAAGGATCAAAGGATCCATCAATTGGAGTAATCTATTAGCATTGATGGTTTTCTTGAAGAGTTTATTTTTTGAGTCAACCATCAAAATCTAACATATTGTCTGGTAAAATATTTTCATCCCCAGAAACCCCCTTCAGGTCTATAAAAAGGGGTGATTTTCTCTTAGACAATAACACTAAAATTGAGTTAGTGCTTGGGCAGACTTCCAAGTTGGTTGGCCTATTCTGCCAGGGGTTCAGCATAACCACATTGACAATATCCATGCTATTCAGCTGAGGGTTAAGAGTAGAATTATTATTCCAGTTGAGATTATACAGCTGAGAGTTAGATTATAATATTTTAGTACTATTTATAAAGATATTCAACACTGGGACATTTTTCTCAACTAATCAAACATCCAATTGTCTGACAATAATTTCAATGTAATTTAGGGTCATGGTGCTCTAAAGTAGCAAGAATTTGGGACAAGAAAAGTTGTAAATCATAATGTTACCCCCATTCAAGGGCTGTGGGTAGCAGCATAGTATTAAGTGCCACTATGACCCAGTCATTCCATAGACTGGAACTGGCTGACAATGGTAACTTTGAACTATTTAAAGTTGAAAATAGAAAGAAATGAAGGTTTTATTTGAAATTGGGAAGTTGAACTTTGGACTGACAGCAGAAATAATTTTGGCCACTGACTTATAAATCTATCTGGGGAATAAAGGGTGTGCATTGTGGGCAACCACTATCTAATGTAATAAGGTTCAAATAGTTCAACATACTAAGTAATTTTTAGTAGTTTTGATATAAATAAGCGGAGATTGGTTAACCTGGCAGGATAAAAACTGCTTTCACCCTAGTGAAGGTTTTGTTCAATACAAGTTTGAAACCTATAATGGACAGAAATTCTCAGTGTGGTATATTTGTCCCAAGATCAACCTGCCTCAAATTCTTTTTTCTTTTTTGATATAAATAAGTGGGTCAAATTACTCCAATCTTTACTTGGACCACTGCTATCAAAATTCTAAAAAATTTTCTAGTTTGACAAGGTTTAACAGATGGTGGCAATTTGTCCGCAGAACTGGCAGATCATACCCATAGGCAAGGATGGCAGGGCAATTACAGATCAAAGTTAAATGGGGTTGGCATGGAAGAATGGTAGCATAGCAAAAAGGTTCCTGCTCCACTCTGGGTCAGGTTTTGATTAAAAACAGGTTCAAAACCAGCACAGGCTTAAAAAAACTTAGCGTGGTATTTATGTCCCAAGATCAACCTGCCTCGTTTACTCTTAAATGGGGTTGGCATGCATAAACCTGTTAGGGGATGAGCTTTCTATACCATCATATGAGGTGGAAGGCTTATGTTTGTATACTGAACTGAATTTTATCCAATTGACTTGTTTACATTTGATTTGGTTTGCATATCTTAGAAAGGCTCAAAACATATATATGTTGAATATGGTGTTTGATAGAGAAGCAATCTGAAGACTGATGATGCCTCTAGCTCTCACCACCTCCTTGAATAACCCTTTGATATTTTCCAGAAACTTTTTGATAATAGGGAGTACTAAAAAGGGGATATCTTAAGTACACAGGATGTGTCCCATTGCTCATCCAATACATGGGCTGAGTCACCCTTATTGGTGAGGGGTACAACAGCCTTCTTGGGCCCCATTTACACTGTGGGGTGCTCATCCCCTGTCCAGGCATAAGGGCTGATCCCCAGTACTTACATTATCTTTCCCTTTTTGAATAAGATATGCTCCTCTGTCATAAACCTGTGAAATTACATAATTGTTGTTTGCTTTGGGCAGCTTAGTAGGGAGGATGGCTGAAACCTTCTAGGGGTATGGGGTCTGTCAGAATTGAAGATGACCACATAATCCAACCTTTTAACCAATTATAAGATTCAATGATTAAATTATAATCATATAGGATTGGCAACAGTGGCTGATTGATGGATTATCGGTGGTCATTATCCCTAATGATATTTGAGGTTGCTGTCAGATGAGAATTTGTTGGGCATCATCCTCAACGAAATCAAACATGAATTTGATATAAGAATAACACCCAATAGTCAAATTGTAGGGAATCATTCAGAGTGTAACAGATTGGAGTCATCAGAAACTACCAAAACGTTTGAATGCCAGAGGAAGAGTAGAATTGTCATTGGCTGAAACAATCAGTTTTGAGTCCCTAATAATAATTGTTTGGTCTTCTGAGCACCCGAGGATTATGCTGCCTGAGAAACCTAAGGCAATGGTACCCAATGAGATTTGGTGCCTAACACTGAGGGTAAAACCAGTATAGGAGCACAAATAATTCCCAGTGGATAGCTGAAAAGTTGTGTGCCTATTCTAACTATAAAAACCCAAATTATTCACTAATAAAGCAGATTGAAATTTAATAAATTTATTGTTTTACATTGGTTGTATAACATTACTCTTAATAGAAGAGTGCAAGGATCAGATATCCTTAAGTTGGTTTTATCAAAATCTATGCTTGGCTCTGTAATAAGGGAATAGGGAAAGTGTTCTCTACCAGTACAAGAATATCTTCAAGAGGAAGAATCATCTGTCTAGTGTTGGATAATTCACTCAACGTGGCTTTTGGGCAATCAACTCTAATAATAGGCTTTATACTATTACTGCTCCAGTTAATAAAATTCAATAAAACAATCAATGCAAGAATCCACAAATCTGTGCAGTTGAAATCTAGGGCCATAAGCAAGCCACCATCCAAGCCCAAGATTTTAACAGGGCCTCAGGGTGAAAATTGTGGAATGCTACCACCAGCTTCTTGTAATTAGTTCAATATGTCAGGAGAGTGTCTGTAACTTTCCTGTTCCCAGAAAGTTAATGGGAATACTCACCCAAAAACCCTAGAAAAAAATAATAATGCAAAAAGAATATGATACTGTCAGGATTCTCAATAGTTTAAGTGAAGCCTTGACTTGGGGCTTTCAATTTATTATTCACTCTAAGCAATCTCAGCTGACCTTTACTATAATTAATTTAGCACTCAATAATTTGTTAGGCCAAAGGCTCAAGAATAATATTAAATTTAAATTATTTAGCATTGGTCAAATCCAAATACCATTGCTAAATTCCCCAACTAATTAGCTGGAATATAATAATATTGAAGTGCTCCACTATTTAATGCTCCAGCCTGATAACCCCATTTTAACTATTATTCTATTCTGGAAAAATAAATCCCTTATTTCCACATTATCTAACCTTTTATCTAACTTTACCTTACCTTTTGAGTCCTTTATCTTATCTATTATCATTTATCCTCTAAAAGATTTCAGATAATATTTCCTAATCAGCTCCCAGTTCCAACAGGGCTTGTGCTGATTGTTCATTATATACCTTATTTTATCCCTTGCTTTATTAGCACTACTTAAGGTGCAAATAATTTATTCAATAAAATAACTTTTTACACTCTACCTAATTTTAGGCTCTTTTTGGTAAAAAATCATTCTCTGGGACCTCTGAACCAGTTTAGGTTAAGTCCCATTTATATTAGCTACTGGAAATACCTACTGATTTTCAGCTCTCCATGCTCTGCCCTGGCCAGTGGGGCTAATCATCAACATTCTCTCTTGTAACCTCTGGCCTCAATATAGCCAAGTCTCCTATAATTATTTAACCTCTTCTGTTTAACTCTGCAAGCTTTGAAGTACCATCCTTAAGACCTTGTCAGTCCCAACAAAAAAGTGGTGCTTTCTGCCAGGTACCCTTATGAGATGCACCCAGAGCTTAGTACGCTCAATCTTGGATGAACTCTCCCAAAATATCAAAACTTTATCAAGCTTCTCTTGAAGTTATGGAGTCTACCTATGATCTCACCTTCAAACAAGCTCAAAATTATAAAGATCTAATCTGGGTAATTAATGATCTATTCAAAGTGCTCCTCAACAACCTGGAGGATTTCATCTTTGAGAAAACTTGCAATATTGAATAAGCCCGCCAATTCAACTTTTTCTATGTCAAACTCATTTAATAGAAGATTGTTCTAAGGACGCTTCTTGGGACCTCAGCCTAATTGAAGCCAGGAGCTAAAAAATGATCAGTTGGTTAAAAAACATTTTTATAAAGTCCAAAAAGTTATTGAAGAGGCTAAAAACAACTTTTTCTGAGCTTGACTTAAATTAAAGAAACAGGTTGTCAGCATTTTCTTATTAATAAAAAAACTAAAAAAATTAATTGACCTTGGGCTTGTCATAATATATGAATCAGATGCTATCAAAGCCAAAGTCCAATAAAATCTCAAGCTAAATTTGGCAGCTGAGACAGAGCCTCTTTTCTATAAAAATGAAGCTTCTGAGCTAAATGCATTGGCTCCAAACTCATTTTCTCTGCCAAGGTTACTGAAATCCCCAAATCTAACCCAAACCTACCTCCTATTGATGCAATGCCACCCAAGTGCCAAGACAACAATATTACCAACGTTCACTGCTGTTCCAATGATAACTTTGGTTCATTTAAACCTAATGCCTTAGTGCTCAAATTGCTCTCCCTCATTTATCCTTTAAAATCCCCACCATTTAATACTTGTTTGTTTCCTACTAACCATTTAGGCATTCCCATTAATAATTATGAGTCAAAACCCTCAACCATCTCATGTATCTTAAGATGGTCTTAAAGAGCTGTTGAAAAACTTCCAATCCAAACTCCTAATTGCAATAACCCCTCTGAATGATAAGGACCATATTCATAGAGCAAAATCAGCTAAATATGAATTTAGGCTGAATCAGTGGTTGAGCCTCAAACCTTACCTATGATAAACCATCACCTGTAGATAAATTGGATATTGAGGATTTTAACTGTCTAACCAATCTAAATATAAATTTTAAACTTTTGACTAAATTTAAAAACAAGTTGCCCATTTCAGACCTTACAACAAACCCAACTGAGAACTTTACCAATAATATCAGCCTCAGGATTGAGATAAAAGCCAAACCACATGATCCAAAAGCTAAGGAGAATATTTTAATCAAATTTAAATCCAAACAGCCCAATCCAAACTTTAAGGCCAACCAGACTGATGGCCAAGATGCTTTAATTTAAATGTGTATGAATTTGATTAGTAATATTGGCCGCCATATTGGCTTTAAACCTATTATTGCTGCATTTATCTCCTCATCCTCAGCTTTTCACTCTTCACTCATCAATAGGAGCTATACCACCTTTAAATTGGTTATTGACTCTAACTGACCAATCTCCTCAAGATCAACGTCTAACTCTATTAAAAACCTAAGCCTACATTGAATGCCTTCAATTTTCCTAACTGGCTCTTCTGTCCTAATGCCAAGTTTAAAAATTTCCAAACCTTGTGATCCCCACCTCTCCAAGATCAAGCTTTTTAAAGAAAATTATTTTAATATCTACAAAATGATTTGCCACACCAACAACTGCCTATACCAACTCTTTTTATTGTTCACCAGGTCAAGGTTATTACCAAATTCCTCAAGGCATTATAATTATACAATTTAGAAACCTTAATTGGCACCCATGGTCAAGGCTTGGATGGGTAATTGTCAGGATTCTCAATAGTCTAAGTGAAGCCTTGACTTGGGGCGTTCAATTTATTATTCACTCTAAGTAATCTCAGCTAACCTTTACTATAATTAATTTAACACTTAAAGATTTGTTGGGCTGATGGCTCAAGAATAATGTTAAATTTAACTTATTTGGCATCAGTCAAATCCAATTAACATTGCTAATTTCCCAACTAATTAACTGGGATATAATAATATTGAAGTGCTCCAATATTTAATGCTCCAGCCTTATAGCCCCATTTTAACTATGTTTCTAACCTGAAAAAAATAAATCCCTTATTTCCACATTATCTAACCTTTTATCTAACTTTACCTTACCTTATGAGTTCTTTATCTTATCTTTTATCATTTTTCCTCTAAAAGATCTCAGATAATATTTTCTAATCAGCTCCCAGTTCCAAAAGGGCTTGTGCTGATTGTTCCTTATATACCTTATTTTATCCCTTGCTTTATTAGCACTACTTAAGGTGCAAATGATTTATTCAATAAAATAACTTTTTACACTCTACCTAATTTTAGGCTCTTTTTAGTAAAAAATCATTCTCTTGGGACCTCTGAACCAGTTTAGGTTAAGTCCCATTTATATTAGCTACTGGAAATCCCTACTGCTTTACAGCTCTCCCTGCTCTGCCATGGCCAGTGGAACTAATCATAAACATTCGCGCTTGGAACCATTGACCTCTATCTAGCCAAGTCTCCTATAATTATTAAACCTCTACCGTTCAACTATGCAAGCTTTGAAGGACTGTCCTTCAGACCTCGTCAGTCCCAACAGATACCAAAAAGGTGCCAACACTTATTGATTTGAGACCTTCTTAAGGAGTTCTTTAGTAAGATCAAGCAGAATATTCACCATGATAGGTATAATATAGAAGATATGGTTAGTAAAGGGGTATGACCAACAAGGATAACAGTAAAGTGAAATAAAAATATAAAGAAATTGGGGGAGATGAGGAATTGTCAATTAACTGAGACAATGAGCTAAAACTGGCTAATTGGATCAACTTACCATCAAAAGTGGTAAAATACATCAAGTAAGATCAAACCCAAGTATTAGATTTAAGTTTAATATTACCAAATCAGGAAATATTATATACATAGTGAAACTTAAGTTCCTATTTTCTGACCTAATGCAACAACCAATCTTTGTTGATTATATAACTTGTTAAATTGAGTGCTAATGATGTAACACCGGTCATTACATCATGAGAACCCCTAGACTCAAATTGAGCATACTTGGCCCTTACCTATCGTTGGTCTAAATATGCTATAGGTCAGTTTGAGTGGCCAACTTGATTTCTTTGGCCCTGGTGAGCTCTTCTTTGTTTTTTCTACTCATTTGCACAACTATGTCATGGGACATAACATAATATTTAGAACTTACCCAGATATTCTCACGTGAGTGGAAACCTTTCAGGAAATCAAATACTGCATTGAGTGGTGTGATTTCCTAGAAGCCAGAATCCCTTAAACAAACCTGGCATCCTGGTAATTTTACTAATGATGGCTCAAGAGTGGATGGCTTTTTACCATTAAAAGAAGAAAGCTAGAGCATGTAAGATGTTATGCTGCTTATGATGGAAGTTAATGTCAGATAAAAAGCCCCAGTCCAAGTTCTTTCTACACCACATGGGGACCCATATGTTTACTTGCAAATTCTTTAAACTTACTATCATTCTCAAGTGGTACATATCCAACATGACCAAATAGCCTTCCTTAAACTCATGAAAAGGGAAGCCATTTTAAATTTAAAAAACTTTTTGTATTCATTAATTGCTTCTGTTAGATATTCACAAACAAGTTTCTGGGAATCACAAATATGCAGAAACCGTGCATCAGATTCAGGCACTTCCAAGTGAAAGTGAGGGCTAATTTGAAAGGAGGAGTTATACACTAAAACTAGCTTTATAAGGGAATAAGACAGTAGAATAATGAGTGTCGTTGGTGTAAGCAAATTTCCCCAAAGATAGATCAGCAGCCAAGGATCCTGGTTGGAAAAATGATAGTAGAAAAGATACTGCTCCAGGATCTTGTTGACACTTTCTGTATGACCATAAGACTGCAAATGATAGGTGGTAGAATGACATGTTTTTACCTTAGTAATAGCTAACAGAGCAATTTAAATTTAGATTTTGAATAAAAGAATTCAACAAATTACAACTTCTAATGATAGGTCAAACATAACAAAAACATGTGTAACAAAGAGCTTAGCTGTTTTGAGGAAATTTTAAATGACAGAGAACAAATAATGAGAATTTGGTAAAAATTCTTTACAACTATTTTTGAATTTAACCCATTAGAAGGAGGGAGTTCCACAATGAATTCAACAGATATAGATGTCCAAAGCCCTTCCACCTGTTTTAGTAGGTGTAGAAGACTATTCCTTCCATACCTGTCTGATTTATTATGGGCACAAGTAACACAGTTTGCTATCCAGGTGGTCATATTATTAGAGAACCAGGCAACTATATGACTTTTCACAAGATTAACACATTTTTAGACCCAGATGTCCCAACGCTTGGTCGTGGTGCCCTCTGTTGGACCTTTGCACTCTATGCTGCACAGTAAGAATGTTGAGGGGCAAACGGGGGAAAATGGAGAAATATTGGACATTTATCAGCTTCTGATAATACTAACTTTGATTTTAATTATAATGATGATTTCGCTGGCCAAAAGACCCTGGATAACTCTCAATGGAACCCAGCGAATTCGTTCTCTAAGTTTATTACTAAAATGCAGCGAAACCCTATGAGTTCAGGGGGTCAGGTTACCCCAAGCTCTCGGCCAAATCCCATGCAACCATCAGAGGCTTCTCCCCTGACCCCTGTTAACTTGGTCCAGGTCACACTGCGGTGACCAGCTCCTTTTATAGGGTCAGAGGGGGTCCAACCGAGTGAAAATCTTTTCCCACCCAGTGATTGGATAAAAATTGATGAAAGCCTTACCTCACAGTTCCAAAATCCCTATCATCAGCCCCTCTTGGCCGCTTCCTAACCTAAGGCGAGTTTGAAACCCTCTGATAGGCCTGCTTGCCATATTTCCTAATTTAGAATGTACCAAGCAATCTGATCCTTGAGTATTGATACCTTAATTATCAAGTATCAACATATTATGGGGGTTTGTTTCTTACCCTTTGAGGTCTTAATAGAAAACTATAAAAATCACCTCTTTGCAAGGGTTTATACATTTATTCAATTTATTTTATATTGGTGGTAAAACCCCCCATATTGTTGGATTTAGGTAATTTAAGCACCAAGTAAGCCTTCCAGCACCAAAAATCCAACAAGTGATGCTCTTTACAAGGGCTGCCTGTATACCACACATCTTAACAAAAATGATGGAGATCAACCCTCAGCTAGCCGCTATTCAACTCCTGCTAGCCAGTATTTTGTCTCGCCTCAAAAGAATTGAGCGGCACTCTCTGCAAGGCCCTTATAGGGCCTCCCCATTTATTCATAAACCTCTGTTTAGAGATAAGTTTACCCTGGGTGAGGGCAGTATTGCCACCTTCCTTTTCATGTATGAAGCTGCGATGGAAGGAGCAACTGACCCACAAAAACTAAGGTACATCCTTCCCTGCTTGAGTTGCGGTGATCAAGAGATAATGGTGCCACACATGGCCACCCTCAGTACCTGGGCGGAGGTGAAGCAAGAACTAATGGAGGAATATGGCTTCCTACAAAGCTTAAACAGGCAAAAACAGGCCTTCATGTGCCTTAGCCTGCAACAGGGCGAATCCATCGCTTTTTTTTACTGAACGCTTTTACACTCAAGCTCAGCTTCTGTTGCTTGCTAAGATGCTACCCCTAGACGATGCTATTGCCACTATATTGGCTGGCTTGGCGTCGCATCCCTCCTTAGCAATTCATCTCTCTTCTGTAAAGCGCTCATTTACAAGTGTACGTGATATCAGGGATGCCTTGTTAGATGTGGCTGACATTAATGAATTTGACCCTACATCAGGGTCTTAAAGCCAAGCTTCTACAGCCACTATGTTCACTTCTCCTATGGCTGTCTCCTTTGTGGAACCTGCCCCTGTGGAACTTCCTGCTCAACCTGCTTCTCCTTCTTATGATGATAAGCAGATGATTATAGCTGTGACGGGACAGTGCTCCTCATCATCTTCAGCTCAACCAACTCAGTTGGTGAAAGCAGACGCCCCTTTAGCTGGGCCATTCTTCTTCAGAACGGACTATCCAAGGGGCTCTGAAGTCGGCGCCTAAGCCTAAACTCATTTCGTGGATACCACCTACTCCCACTAACCACGGGTTAGATTCTCAGGTCACCAAGGCTACACCGCCTATCTCCCAAAAGCACTCCGTCCATGATCAACCAAAAGCTGATGTAGCTCAAACACCACACCCTCTTAAGGCGCTACTTGTATCTCCGCCGGCTTTATCTTAACCAAACCCTCTAATCATGGGGCAACCCGACCCTGCCTATTCTAAGGCTCCAGTTAAAGCCATTTCCAATCCAGTACCTCCCACAAAGGTTAATACGTCGAAAAAACTATCCCAGAACCTAATTTACCCTAAAGGAAGACCTGACCGTACTACACCCCCTATGGACGCGCTAATGCTCATTGAGAATTCCACTGATGAGGAGACTGAGGGGGTTGTGAAGATAACGGTCACTATGTCTTAGAGCTCCAGGTGAAGTGGAAGTACCCAACCAATTAAAACCCAAGTGAGTGAATTGGGCTAAAGTGCCCAACCGCACCTATCTTTATCAGGCGTTGAGAAACTTGGAGGTGATTGATACTGCCAGTGATGCGGATCAGCTTGTTGCTTCTATGCTCTGCCTCCCCCTGAGAGTTTATACGCTGCAAACTAGCCAGAAGAAATAACCTGAGACTGCCAACCGCCTTGCTTTTACTTTTGATCTCAAGGAAGTTCTCGCCCTTCCCCCCAAGCTGGGTGAAACTTTAACCAAAGTAGAAGTCATTGTTAATGGAGTGCGGGTTAAGGCGATTATTGATACTGGGTCCCCTGTGAACGTAGTGTCTTCTAGGCTCATGAAAAAAATTTAAGTTGGCCCCCGACCTTGATTACACCCAAGAGTTTGGAACTGCGGGGCCAACAAATACCCGCGCCATTGGGGATTATTCATCTTTACCCATCCAATTTGGAAAGCTTCTCCTCTCAGCCCCCGCGGTGGCTCTAACCAACAATACATATGACATGCTCATTGGGACTCAGTTTATACTTGAGTATGAAGGTATTATCAACATGAAGCTGGGCTGTCTCTCCTTGCTGAACTATGAGTTTCCCCTGATTTTCAAAAATGAAGACATCAATAAAAAGGATTTCGCGTGTACTGTTGAGTTTTCCTCTTCTGCCTTATCCCTATCCTACACAATGGCAGGATGCAACACCAAGATGTTGCCTCCATCAGTGGATGCCCTTGAGGGTATCCCTTTCTATGCCACAAATGAGGTAGTAATTAAGGCGGGTGAACAAAGGGTAGTTGACACGAAGACTACCATGCAAATCCCCCAAAACTTCTTATTACACCTAACAAGCATTGACGGAGTTAGCCCGTTGGAGCCTAGAGTATTGCCAGGCATGTTAGATCCTGCTTATCATCGCCCCATTAACCTCCTGCTCGAAAACCTTACCAAGAAGGATATGGTGGTGAAAAAGCACCAGGATATTGAAAGAGGCTTGTTGCTTCCCCTTGAGGACATAAACCAGGTCCACTGTATTGGGTCTATGGCAGATTTGGGCTTACCTGCCAACCAGTCAATATGTACGTTGCCCAATGTTCATATCTTGTAGGACTTAACTCCCGCAGAGCTTACTAAAGTTCATTCTTTACTGGAGTCCTACAGCGATATCTTCTCCAAGTATGATAATAATTACGGACATATGAAAGGTTGGATGCACACCATTGACGTTGGGGATGCTCATCCTATCCATTCCAAACCCTACCACAAGTCAAAAGTTGAAGAGGTACAGATGTGGACAGAGCTAAAACAGCTGCTGGATGCGGGGCTGCTGGTGCCTTCTCAAAGCCCGTGGTCATCCCCGCTGTTACTGATAAAGAAGAAAAATGGTGGTCACTGGGTAGTTATGGACTACCATAAGCTGAACAATATCACAAAAAAGGACAGCTACCCAATTCCTTGCATTGATGACGCGCTGGCCCAGCTCTCTGGGTCCAAGTTCTTTTCTGCCTTGGACTTGGCTAGCGGATATTGCAAATGGACCTTTCTCCACCTGACCAAGAAAAGTGTGCACTCATCTGCAGCGAGGGTCTTTTCCAACCTACCCAACTCCCCCAAGGGTTGTGCAACGCGCCCGCTACTTTCCAGAGGGCGATAAATCATATATTACAGGACCTCAAGTTAAGCTGTGTCATTGTCTGCCTTGATGACATTACAGTGTTCTCCAAAACCTTCACTGCACACCTCAATCACCTGAAGGAGGTGTTTCAATGCTTACGGTCCTCAAATATTAAATTAAAGCCCCCAAAATGCACATTATTCCAAATGAAGCTGGACTTCCTTGGACACTATATCTCACAAGAGGGAACTCAACCGCTTCAAGATAAGGTCGAAGCCATATCAAAGATGCCTGCGCCCAAAACCCTTCATGACATCCAAGTATTCTTAGGCATGATGGGATACTACCATCAATTTATCCCAAAGTTTGCTCAGCTCAGTGAGCCCCTCATCTGCCTATTAACTAATAACACTCCTTTTCATTGAGGTGAGGAACAACAGGCCGCCTTTAAGACTTTAAAGGTGTTGTTGCAAAAGCGTCCAATACTCCGCCACCCTGACTACAGCAAACCCTTCATGTTATTCACTGATGCTTCTGAATATGCTGTCGGCGCAATACTGGCTCAATTGGATGAGCAGGGTATTGATAACCCTGTATCTTACTTAAGAAAAATGCTCTCCAAAGCTGAGCGTAACTATAGCATCACGGAAAAAGAGTATCTGGCTGTCCTGCTCGCTGTCAAACAATACCGCCCCTTTTTATATGGAACTTCATTTAAGATAATCACTGACCACGCCTCATTAAAGTGATTGCAGAATATGAAGGATCCCACTGGGTGGTTGGCTCGCTGGGCTCTTAAGCTCCAGCCCTACAACATGACCATTGAGCATCAGGCAGGAACACGTTACATGAATGTAGATGGGTTAACCCGGCTGCCCATACTTCACTTAGACAATAGTGAAGCGGAGAGGCTACATGATCTTCTTATGACTCCAAATGAATGGGCTGATGAAGATGAACCAGTCTAAAAAATGCTCGCTCAGCACTCCCACAACACAAAGGTTGAAAACAGGAAGTTATATAAGAAGGTAGGAGTAAAGTGGTTACCCTATCTTAGGCCTTTGGAGTGAGTCCCTGTCATTTTGGAGTCACACACTATCATGGGCCATGGCGGAGACCGTAAAACCTATGAGTGGGTAAAGGATCAGTATTACTGGGAAGGTATATTGGAAACCATATCCGAAGTTTTGGATGCCTGCCTGACCTGTAAGAAACAATCCAGCTTCAAAGCCCAATATCAGTACCAACCTACAACGCCTCAGCAACCTTTCCACACCATAAGTTTGGATGTGGTAGGTCCTCTCCCTCAGTCTACTGGGGCAATCGGTATATATTAGTTGGAATTGATCATTTTACCAAATGGGTTGAAGCTGTTGCTCTCCCCGCTCAAACAGCTAAGCCACGGCGAATTTCATACACCAGTATATCTTCATGAGGCATGGTTGCCCACAGGTCCTCCTTTGTGATGATGGAAAGAATTTCACCCCCGCGTGGTGAAGCTCCTTGCTACCTCCATGGGAGCGCAACAACTCTTCTCAGCCCCTTATAACCCATCCACAAATGGGGCCATAGAAAGGGTTAATGGGACTCTGGTCTCCATCCTCTGTAAAATGGGTAATTCTGACCCTCTCCACTGGGACCTTTACTTACCTAGTGCCCTCATAACTTACCAAATTAGCTATCATCACATCCCCAAGATGTCCCCTTTCTGGGTGTTATATGGGCGAGAACCTGGGGTACCTGCTCTACTAGACAAAGATGTATTCACTGACAGAGCTGACCCAGAGAAAGCCATGAAACAGTTGGCTCAACACATCATCCAACTACAAGCAGATGCGATGACTAATTTGGCAAAGACAGTCTCAAAAGAAGGTGAAGCAGCTAATGCGCGCCGCACCCCTCTCCCTTCCTTCCAAGTAGCTGACTTGGTATTGTATTATCACAATTGCATCACCCCGCAAAGCTTGGTTCAATCTGGGAAGGGCCATTTTCAGTAACTTACAAGCGAGGGGATGTTTACTCTATCAAATCCCTCGCTTCTGGAGTTACTATTAATTGGGTACATGGCCGCTTCCTACCCTAAGGCGAGTTCAAAACCCCCCAATAGACCCACTTGCCATATTTCCTAATTTGGAATGTACCAAGCAATCCAATCCTCGAGTCTCAATACCTTAATTATCAAGTATTGACATATTATGGGGGTTCATTTCTTACCCTTTGAGGTCTTAATAAAAAACTATAAAAATCACCTCTTTTCAAAGGTTTATAAATTTATTCAATTTATTTATATTGGTGGTAAAAACCCCCATATTGTTGGATTTAGGTAACCTAAGCACCAAGCAAGCCTTCCAGCACCAAAAATCCAACACCCTCTAATTACTTTTTCAAAAAGCAGGGGAGATATTTCAACTCTGTTATAGACAGAATCATCCCTTACATAAAGTAAAATGGGTTCTTTTGTGTGGTAAGGTTTCCAGTTGACCAAATAATTTCAGCCCTTCTTAGCAAGCTGTTTGGACATCTAACTCATGTGAAACCTATAGTACATCAGGAGACCAGTCTGCAACGGAAACCTTGAGGGGGGCAACAGTTAATAGCTGAGAGGATAGGATGACTATGGCCAGTTCTTGAGACTCCTCATTGGTGGGGCTTAAGGAGGGGTTGCAACTCAACATATTGGGAAGGACATTCAGGGCTACCTTAAAAAACTTTTTTATTGAAGTTGAAACTTCAGAGATTACAATAGGTCCAAGATTGAAAATGATCTAATCTCTGCAGATTTCTAAAATACAAGAGGGCTTGATGGTCCATTCTGACAACATTTTTGTGTTGTGCTCCATGGAGAAGATACTGCCAACGTGTGAGCTCTCATGAAACTTCAACAAGATCTTTGCCATATATTTCCATGATTGTTTAGAGGAGGAGAACTTAAACAAGAAGTAAGTGACAAGGTGCTCTACTCCATCATGGCCCTGGGATAATACAGCCCCCAAAGCAGCCTCATATGCATCATATGCTACATTAAAGGACTTAGATGTGCCAGAATGATTGATTATGATGGAAACAAATTAGACTTAAATGGCATCAACCACTTATTGGAAGACTTCTTTCCACTTGAAAAGTACATTTTCCCATCAGGGTGTGGAGGGATGCCGCCAACTGGGTTAGCATGAGGGAAACTTCTTATAAAAAATAATGGTGTCTAGGAAGCTACAACATTGTTTTTGCATTGTGGGGGTGAGCTACAAGAGGATGGCTTTGAGCTTACATGGAGGTTTGCATACTCATATATTAGAACTAAGTTTTTCAGTATAGTGACTTCCTCTTTAAAAGAACTCACACTTTGAGGGCTTTGCGTAAAAATACACTTTCTTAAGAGCATCTAAAACAGCTTTAAGATTTTTTGCATGCTACTCAAAATTGGATGAATGTACCAGGATATTGTCAATATAGGACACAGAACAAATAAAGCAAAGATCACCTAGGACATCAGCAATTTTATGTTGGAAAGTTTCAGGTGCACTTATAAGACCAAGGGATTTACTTTGAACTGGAATATACCCCTTCTTGTACAGATTTTCATGAGCCACTCCTGACCTTCTCCTTCCCTTATTTGACCAAACGCGTTCACGAGGTCAAGTTCAGAAAAACACAGGACATTTTAATTACTTAGATGATTGTTGTACAAGGGAAGAGGGTAGGGGTTGTGCATGGTTATAATTTTCAGATGTCCATAGTTCTCACAAGGCTGTAAAGTTACATCAGCTTTATGTGCAAAGTCTATAGAAAAAGCTTTGGGTGAGGATATTCAGAATTTTTCTTTTTATAACATGTCTACTAACTAAATATCTAAAGCCTTATCTTCCTTTTCTTTATATGAATACAATGGGCAGTTTTATTGAACAAGTCCACAGTTAAGCAAAAAGCCAAAACATGTTCAAGAATGAAGAAGAGATGATTGTCTTTTTCATATTGAAAAAGTCTTTATAAGGCATTAACCTGAAAGGGAAGTCAGGTGGAAGCTCAGTGAAGGAGAGTGTTAAAGTGATGAATCCCAATGTTCTTGCTATGTATAAAATACCAATTATAGAAACTCACCAAATAAGCATGTACTCTCAAAAGACAAGTAATTGGACTCCAGATTAATTTACTTGTTGATGATGAAACCAACTTACCCTAATGATAACTGGAAACAGTAAGTCTGGCACTGTGGTGAAACAGTAAAAAGCAGAACTTGCGCACAAAAATGGAATAAGTCCTCTTATCTTGTAGAAAATCATTGGAGCTGAAGAAACACCCATTATTGATAAGCCCTTTTTTGAGACCTTGATCTAGATATTGCAATAAATTTATGATCATTATGTTCCTCGCCACTACTGTATCCTAGAGGAATTCAATGGACACCTTATGGGATCCCAAATGCATTTCAGTAGTCAATAAAAATAGACATGATTCTTTTTATTAGCAGCGTCATAGAATAACCATCTGGGATGATATAATCACATAATATCAATTGATATAGTTCTAGAAAGGGGAACTATTAGGTTGCAGCTAATTGGAAGAAGACTGAAATTTAAACTAGATGTGATAATGCCCAGTGGAGAAACCATAATGCCAGAGGCTCAAACAGTTTATTAACTGATGTGATGAACAACCTAGAGTCAAATGAGGAGCAAGTTTATTTAACAAACACCAAAGGTCCCATTAACAGCTAAACGGCTGAAATAGGGGCAACTGCAGGTCTTGCAGGGGCAACCCCAAGGGAATGAGAGACATGGAGGATAACAACTCCTTCAGGTTTTGATGTTGTTGGTATTTAGATTTTAATAGATTGGAATAAACATAGAATGCCACTTGGACAGATCACACCAAATAAGTAATGAATTATTAAGGCAAATTACAGTTGAAGGCGTGCATGGTTTGTGCAACAAGTCTAAAAAATTATAATTGGGGACATAGGCAATTACAAGCTCAACCACTATGAGTTAAGTCGCGTATTGATAAATAGGGACATCTGCTTCAAAATTCTTTATACCAGCTCAATAATGGCATCATGATAATCCTTATTAGCTTAAAGATCTGTCAGTATTGATGGAGAATGAATACACAAACTGAAAAAAGAAAATAGGTTTAATTTGCAAAGGCAATTTTAAAAGAGAGATGAAATTGGCATCATACCCTAAGGAAGGCTGTTGCCAATATAAGTGGGGGAGATGAATGATTGGATGAAGCTCAAAGTACAGTCCTGGGCCTGGGCCCTGTGCATCTATGGACTGGTTAGGTTGGGAAGAGTACAATAAGTTGAAAAAGAATATTTGACAGGGTCAGATTAATTTATTAATCTTTTGATACCTCAGGTTATAAATCAGAGAATAATCCAAATTGATAATACTGATCTTAAACGAATTTTTTACTGGTTGTTAGACCAATTTCACATAGACCAATATGACTGAAAGATCAATTGGATTAAAATTGAGAGCATTTTGATGATATGAAGGTTTGATCTGTGATCCATATCATTATTTATGACTTGATTCGACTTATCAAACTTGTTGAGGCTCATAAGGTATTTTGGACTGTTTTGGGCAATTTCTGGCAACTTGGAATTGGCCAGTATATTATTGGGATGAGAGCTAAGGGACTGCCGGAGGCCCCTATACTGGACCACCTCCATAAAAACCCCCTCTATTATTTCTAATAGGGTAGAAGAGGAAGGAGGGGTAGAGGAATAGTTTCCTTAGGGGGAAGAGCAGAGACCCATTGCTAATCTACCACATGATCAAGGTCACTGAGCTGACTTAGGGGAGCTAAAAGAGGCCTAGGATCATTCCTACGCCCAAAGGAGTATTGTTTGCAGTCCAGATGAAGAGGATAAGTCTCAGGACTTACAGGGAATGGTATCCTTGGCTGTATGAGTTCCATCAATCACAGCCTGTTGTACTGAGGATAGTAAAAGGTATCAAAGGAATTTGAGGACATATGGTTTCTATTGGTATCTGAATAAACAGGATTAATTTAATTACTAAAGCAAATGGATGCTGGAGGGATGGTATAGGGAAAAATTGGAAATGACAATAACCCACGCTTGTAACCTATTTAAAGCTTACATTTTTATTGAAGGTAGACAAACTGGGTATATCTTCAGAAATGGATCTTCCTGGGTCAGCCACAGGTGGAAAGAACTTTGGTACTTCTTTAAGACCTACTTGTGCACTCTAAGGTATGACAATAATAGAAAAGATAAATGAAGCAACTTGCTCTAATGTTGCCAGCAAAGGTTCCCAGAGAAGGGTGCTTTGCTGAAGTGGGGTCCATTAAGCCTAGAATACTGCAACAAGAAAATTTAATGGAAGTCCCAGAACAGGAGATTAATTTAGAGATTACCTAACAAATGAAGGAAGACATGAGTCTTCCAAACCTAAAGTTAAACATGGAGAAGATGCGCAGATTATGATACCAAAATTTGAACCACTGATGAAACCAAGGATGACCAATGGCGTAGAAATTCCAGCCTTGTTAGCTGAACGCAGAATTCCACATACTCAGCGACAATCATCACACTCTATCACATCCAGAAGAGCCACACTTCATTGGGAATCCATGAAGGTTGAAGAAGTTTAAGCATCAGTTGAAGACTGAATTTGCAACTCAGGTAAAGCATTTGATAATTGATTTACCAAATCTAAGGAAGGTATATATAATTTAACACCTATTTTTTAGTTCAAGTTTGAGTTTGAATTATGCTTTAGTGTATGTTGAGCATTAAAGTAATCTATACCAATGGCATGTGTAATGGATGAGGCTGTGAGCGGATCAGTGGATCATTACTAAACCAGTGAAATGACTAGAATTTTACCCAAACTGGTGGAGGCGCAGGCAACTGAACCATTGCAGATGGGGATGAATGAGCCCCTTTTATAGATTTGGGCGAGAAAAGGAATTTTCAACAAGATTGTAGTGACATTATGCGATATATTTATGCCCTGAAACTTCAGAGGATTTAATAGATGAAGACGACTACATCACCCAAAGTCAGTATAAAAATCAACACCTTTTAACCTTCAGGGGCTGAAATAGTTTTTACATTCCACCAATGACGTGATGAATACTTAACTGAATTGCCATGATGGGAATGATTTAAGAACCAGAGTGAATATTACCAAGTATGAACATAAATCTATTTTTATAGTTGCTTGAAACCACAATGCAAGATGCATCATAGGAGCTCCATTGGTCAAAAATGAAGTTGACCAAAGTACCACCAGATTTTGTTTTACATCAATATTAGAAGAAGGTACAAGTTCCCAAAACTCATAAGTGGGTATGGATGAAAGGGCCCCTGGACATCCAGGTTCAGGGATAATCGCCGCAACAAGGAGCTTGTGGCTAATAGAATTGTCTCAATTGATGAAGTCAATAAAAGTAGCAGTTAGACGCCAAATAACTAGAGGATCTTGAAAATTCCACATAATAAAAGATCATATTCTCAACTTAAATTTTTTCAAAATTCATATTAGTTTACTATTTTGATTTTCACTTAGAGTATAAAAACTCAGCTTTTTACATTAATAAAAAACCTTCCATAAAATCTCAGTTTTATTCTTTTACTTTCACTTATGGTAGTTTAAGTGATCTATTAGTTGGTAACCAGTTTGGGATTATCCAAATTAGCAGAATACAGTAACCAGTCTGAGATCTGCTCTGTTTAAAAAAGGACACTCTCTATCACGGATACGGTGGAGCTGAGCTTCCAAGGGAGATGTTTGATTGGCTTCTGTTGAGTCCTAAGGGCTAACGTATAAAAACATATCTAATAGTGTCAACAAGAGAATTGCCATGGGCGAGAACAGTTTCCTAAAGATATCAATGCTACAAAGGTTAGCATCAGAGGAAATTATGCTCTATAAGGATGATAGTGATCTAAGTGAAGAATTTCTGATGCTTAATCTGCGCGGAGTAGACCCCTGAGCAATCAATCAGCTTCACATGTTAGGTGAGCTGAGGTCGGCAAGCTGACTGTGGTGCTTGCTACAGGAGTGGCATCATCAGGACCTTGTGATGATCATGAGAGTTTTCAGGAGCAGTTCAACAATGTAGTGAATATGGAAATATATCATGGAAAGGATTCCTTGGATCTTCTGGTGACAGAAGAGGATAAATCCTATCAAGACTCCATACCCTGTAAATATAAGTGCACAATCTATGCAATAATCTTGAGCGTGCCAAGGAGACTAACAGAAGAGTACAAATTGCTTCACTATCTATTATGAGAGGATCATTAATTTTATAAAGCTGGAATATACTCTTAAGTATAGAGGAACAACTCATGTTTCTAAAAAAGATAATGGGGAAACCATCACCGCTTTGAATGAATATGGAGAGCGCTTGGAACAGCACAATAATATGCCATTTGCAATGGACAAGGGTATAGACGATTTGAAGGAACAAATTCATACTATACTAGAACTTATATCTGCTCAACCAGTAGATTGATTGGTGGCACCTATATGGGTCCTTCATCAGAATGTACCACTATCAGCTTGAGCTGCTATACAACTATCTATGATGCACGCTGGCCCCGTGGAACAAGAACCTAACTTTAAATTTACTTTAAGACCATGTACACACCTGGAGAAGGAATAATTGCTAATTTCCTCCAGATGTATGAGAACAGCTTGGATGTCACTACTGATTGACAAAAGGATCACTACGTGCATGAGTGTATGAGTCACAAGGCTCAAGAAATTCTAAATGTAAGCTTAAGACCTGGAGTTTGGACCAAAGCGAAGAGTAACCTACTTTCAGAGTTTGGTAGTGAATGAGACATCCAAATATATGAAACAGGAGTTCCTTCTATGAAAATAGAAGGGGTCTGCAGGTCAATTGGCCTATCTTTAATAAACCATCAAATATTATTTATGTATCTGAACCTATTAGTTAACATGAAATGAGATATCTTTATAAAAATGGGCAAGAATGAGTCAGTTATAAATTATACATCTCGCTAGTATCTTGAGGCTAAATAATTATGGATTACAGGAACTAATGATTTTCTTACCACAAAAACTGTTTTGCTGAGTTCGTTGGAGATGCATCTTAATTTAAAGATGCATATGAATCTATCAGTTAAGAGTGCCACATCTCTTCAAGGTGCTTAAGATAACATTACTTGACATACAAGGGACATATAAAGCTGAATACACGTCATGGAACCAACATCACCCCCTCAACGAGTTGGCAAGGCTGTCTAAGTTGCTAATGATAAGGGCGACAACCAAAGAAATAGAGTTTCAAACCACCTGAACGCTTGCCTCACAAGAGTTAACCTGAAACAAGTGCAGCAACCTGGGCAAAATTATCAATCTTGTCCATTACTCACTGTGGAAAAAAGAAAGAAACCCCTAAAGAGGATACCCAACGCTGTAAACTGGGTGGATCTCCACACTGAGGGTGAAGATGTCCAAAAAGTATAAAATTTGCTTAGTATGGGATAACATGTATAAAAATTTATTGGTCTGGTTATTATTGGTCAATAACCCCTATAAACTTATTACTTGCACAGGTTCAGTTCTTGTGTAATTTGTCCACATTGTATTGTTGTTGATATATTCTGTTGATAATAGTATGATGACTATTATCCATAGTTAAATGGTCTCTTAGATCTCAACCCAACGCTCAGCCAGTATTACCACTCAAAATACTTGAGATGTCTCAAAAATGGGAATTTGTTCCCTTGTACTGTCCAATCTGATCTTCTCTGAGATTCTCTGGTGACAGTTTCTCTGGTTCAACACACAGTCAGCAGCAATCCCTGATTTGTTTCCGCTTCTTCTCTGGATCCCCGCTCATATCCTTACTCTTTTCCTTAAAGAGTCTCCCAATTATCACACACAGCAATAATATCCTTGAGAAATAATAGGAAAGTGAAAGCTGATAAAGTTTACTACTTAAACCAAATACCAGATGAAAACTATAGAACTGTAGAACTATATGATTGTTTTTTATAAGTGTATTCTAGGGAATTTATAGTGGGGATTCGGTTGTCTAACCCTCAATTAGCACCTCTTTGATGAAATGGCAGCCATTGCCATTAAATCACCCATCCTCGTCTCAGCAGCAATGGTCTTCCCCATACTGGCTAGGATTCCGTTGTTGGACATCCTTGAGACCTAAAACGGAAAGAGTCAAAAACGTGTCCCTAGCGTTTTCCTCTTAATTCAAGAAAACCAACCATATTTGGCCAGTGACCTGCTTAGGTAATGGGACTTGTTACCCATTAAGGCAGGTCATGAACCAACTGATCTATTTTCTAGTTTCAGGCGGCATCTGTAAGTCCTAGGGAACGTACCCTGGCAGTTGATCAGGCCATCTTCCCATTCCTGAGTAAAAAGACACCGAAGAGGATGGCAGTACCCCTCATTACTCAGGGTGATCTCGCTCACATAGTAGATGAGCAATGGGTAACAGCTCTTCCACTCCAGATCCTACCCCCAGTACCCACACTCACCTCAGCGGAACTGTTATGGGAAATTAGCAAAATTTGTGCTGAAATTGTCAAATTAAAATTGGCTGGATCTAATTTGAGTGGCAATCTGGCCAATGTCCGAATCTCAAATGGCCAGAAAGGCATGAAGACTGAGGTATCGTTGAAACACCTGATGGTTTTAATCCAATCAATATGCAATTGAACAAAGCACCCTCTTACCAAAGTCGTCAAGGATCATTCTTGATGATCAGGCTATAGCATCGGGTGCCATCAATGAGGGTTCAAAGCCCCTGGTAGGTAATTTGGGCGTTGTGGCTGATGTGATGCCAATGACCAAACAAATGGTCCAGTGACCAAGTGCGGGCAGGTTGGGCGTCCTAAACCCATTCCCAACCAAATGGACCTGCCCCTATGAGGGGTAGCCTTGGGGGATTCCCATTGCTTGTCAGGCCAAATACTGTTACACCAACTGTCAGAAATGTAGCTGAGCCCCAGTTTGGACATTTGAGGTTGAACTGACAGTGACTCGGCCCACCATCAAATTTTGCGATGTCAGTTCTCAAGGAACAAACCTGCCCATTCCCAAACAATTCGCCAGTTAGGTCAAAATTGTGGGACCCAATCCCAGCTTGTCACTACCCCAATTGATCACTATTTAACCAGTTGCATAGCACTGTGAAAATTGTTGGTCAATTTTCTTACTTTCCCTTTAAATAAAAATTTGCGAAAAAACCAAACAATTTTTATTATCTCTTCTGACCGCACCCCTGATGGCGTTTTCCTGGTGGTCCGTTGGTCTGTATACTGGATGGGCTTTACCAGTACTCTTGGTCACTATGGCTGCCTCCATCATCAGTTGGTTCAGCAAGTCTGACATTTTTGGCTCTACAACCCCATTATCACTAAAAACCGGCAGCAATAGATGGGGATCTTGTGGCCATATGTCCACCAATTGCAAAAGAGAATCCATCTCCTTGCCACCCCAGTTGAAATGGCCCCATATGCTGAGGACCTCATTGAGACTATCTCAGTGATCCCACCCCCTGCAGCAAGACCTTCTGGGTTGGGAGTGGGTTCAGTGTGGTTCGTCATCAGGATCATACTTACCATTTTGCAGCACCAACAATCCATTGTTTCTCAATGCCCGGCTCCATATCAAGTCATTTGGTTGGCAATGCCTCTGGAATTCTGGCTTGCTTTTTGGGTGCTTGTGCATCCTAACTAGCAGTCCAGTCTAAACTTCTTCTGCCCTTTCCATGTCATAATTGACCAACCATTATTTCCAGCCACTCTCGCCTTGTTCTTTGAACTGGGCGCCGAAGTGGTTACTCTTTACCAAAATGAATGTGCAATCAGTAGTCTTCTGATTGTTGTTTGTTTGGTCACTTTCTGACTTTAGGAAAAGTATCCGCTCTACCTTGGGAAATATTCTCCAAGCCACCCAAGCTGCGCAGATTGCATCTCCTCCTCCTTAGCCAGAGGGAAAATCGAGTGTCCTCTCCCAGCAGATCACCAAACAAGTTCTCATCGTGCTTGCTAAAGTACAAATGCATACATCAATTGCACTCAATAACGCTTCTACGTTATCTCATGCCCAACAAGGGCTTGCATTGTTAGACGCTGTGGCTGGGGGATGCCCGCCGTTGGGTGAGAGGTCTCTTGTGTTATTCCTCACAAGCAGGAGACTCCACTCCTCTGATGGCTATTGTGTTGGCCGCTTTGAAACCCCCTGTGTCCCAATCAGATCACTTATTCCGACTGATCTATGCCATGGCCAAAGCCCCTAGCTTGGTTTCTTTGATTTCTACCTTTCATGAATTGGCCCCCACGTTGGGTCTATCTATCAATATGCTTCAGGCAGTCTTTAGACTGGGCTTGGATTTGGGTTCCGCTCATCACAAGGTCTAGTCTACCATCCAAGGATTAGTAGATCAAATATGTGCCTCAGCAAACACCATCAACGCCTTACCCCATCATGTTACCCGTTATCAGAAGGCAAATTTCTTGATTGTATTACCCAAAGTAGATGCAGACGATGCGCCTATCTCCAACTTTGTGGTAGAATTGGGTGCCAATTTTGCTGTAACCCCTGAGTCCGAGTTGGTGGGTACAGAGTTACCTACTAATGATTCTGTGATAAGCCCAGATGGAGGAAGTCGTTTCCCCCACCCTTGTACTTCCAATCTTTGCTTCAGCAAAGGACCCCAACCTTACCACCAATATGCTCGTTATTTCTTTAGTCACAAATGAGTTGGTCAATTCTTCCAATAAATAAAACTTCGCTTATTACTTGTGCCTATGAAAATCAGTATCAGTCTGCATCATGTCTCCTTTGAAGCTCTGGTGGATACCAGAACTGCGGGGAACTTCATGAGTGTTGAGTTGGTGCAACAATTAAAACTGGAAATGGATGCGAGCTCCTCAGTGATGGTGGCCTCATCTGCTTATCAGTCCTTTTATGTCATTTGCTGACTGGTACCCTTTTCAATCCACCAGTTCACCTTTTGCAATTTTTTTTGGCTATGCTGAACCTGATGTTTCCGGTAATCTTAGATGTGGGGTGGTGGCACCTACAACATGTGAAGATTCATTTAGAATCTAATACATTATTTTTTACCAATGATGATTTGGAGGGAGAATTCCCTCTGATCAACACCATCAAGAAGATACAAGGAACCAGTTCTATCACTACCCTGGTTACTTCTGCAGGCATTCTGGCCAATTTCCCCAAAAGCTTAATGTGATATTGGAGAATCTTTGACATGGAAAAGGCAGATCGCCTGCCTAAGCACAATAGGTACAATTGTGGGTTTTGCACAACCGTAGAGTTAATGAACATCAACTGTCCGTTGTATCCTCACACAGCGGAAGAAGAAGTTTCACTCAATACCTGGTTGGACGACATGTTGAAAAAAGGTTGGTTGTTCAAGGAGACCTCACCCATTGCCTCCCCCATCATCTTTGCCAAAAAATCGGATGGTTCTCTCCATCCCTGCGTGGATTACAGTCATTTGAATAAAATAACAGTTTCTGATCCCTACCATTGCCGCTGGAGCAGACAATCATCCAGGCAATCGCCAAATCCCATGTGTTCTCAAAGCTGGATCTGGTGAACACCTTCAACCAAATTTGGGTAATGGAAGGGCAAGGATGGTAAACCACAATCTGAATGAAGCGAGGCATTTTTCAATTTTGTGTTATGCCCTTTGGGCTGAAGAATGCCCCCTCTACGTTTCAATGGATGATTGACAATGTACTGGGTGATCTCCAGTTTACCTGTGCAATTGCATACATTGATGATATTCTGGTTCACTCCCCAACTCCCATGCAACATGCTACTGACTTGGAAGTGGTGGTGGTCGCCTTGTATAAGGCAGGTTTGTTCCTCAAACCTTCCAAGTGTGAGTTTTATAAGGAGGAGGTTACTTTCCTTGAGAACCTGGTTCTCAAAGATGGCTATGCAATCCCTCCCAACAAGTTAAATGTGATCTGGGAATGGTCAACTCCAACTACACAGAAACAACTTCAGAGTTTCTTGGGAACCATCATTTTCCTAAAAATTTTCCCCAGCACTTTCCCAGTTAGCCGCACCGCTCCACCCCCTTACTGGGAAAAACGTACCATTTTGTTGGATGCCCAAATGCCAGCAGGTGTTCAAATCGATCAAAGAGGTGTTCATGTCTCCGCCCATTTTGAAACATGCTGATCCCACCAAACCATATATCATGGCATGTGATGCCTCGTCAGTAGCAGTGGGAGCGGTGTTACTTCAGGAGCATGATGGTCTTGAACATCTGGTCGCTTATTTCTCCTGAAAGTTCACAGCAATGGAGCAGTCTTGGGCCATTTATGATAAGGAATTAGCAGCTGTTGCATGGGCATTAACCCTTTGGCGGTATCTGTTGCAGGGTGCCTGCCACAAATTAACAGTCTGAATGGATCACCAGGCCCTTTTGTATTTTTGAAAACCCCAAAAATTGGCGCATTGGTAGTCCCAAACCTATTGGACCTGTGCAGCTCTAACTTTAAATACAAATGCATTAAGGGTGCACTCAATGTACTTCCTGATTTCCTAAGCTGCAGTCCAGCCCATTGTCCCTTGGAACCAAAGGAGGTGGATCTCGTTACCATGATTCCTGCCACCCAAATTCTGTCAGTTGTTCCCCCCATCATTCCTCCATCACTTTAGCTCCTGACGCCCCAATAGTAGCTCAGGTTTTAGCCGGTCAAATGACCTGTCCTGAGGGCGTGGAGTTGGTCAAGCAGTTGGCTCACTTGAGTCACAAACACTCCCTATACTCCTTAGATGAGGACTCATTTACTTCCACTCTTGCATCTGGGTTCCCCCCTCTTTCCGCTCAGAGGTATTCCATGCACATCATGATTCCCTCACGGTCAGACATCCTGGTAACAAGAAATGAATTGATTTGATCAAGCGCACCTTTAATTGGGCAGGACTGACAAAAGAGGTCCTGGCTTGGATCGCTTATTTTGTTACTTGCACTAGGGCCAAGTCAGATTGCTCCAGGAAAAACGGCCTCCTGCACCCTATACAGCAGGCGGAGGGTCCATGGACCTTGGTGTCTGTGGACTTTATCGTTGAACTCCCCTGTTCTAACAGGTTCACAGTGGTGATGGTAGTGGTGGATCGATTCACAAAATTTTCCCTTTTTATCCTGTGTACTTCCACAATTATGTCAAAAGAAACTGCCCATCTTTTCGTATGCCATGTGTTTTCAATGTTCAGTATTTCCCAGGAGATCATCAGTGACCGGGGTTCACAGTTTACCACGCGGTCTTGGAGTGAACTTCTATTGATCCTAAAAATATCCCCCTGTCAATCCACAGCATATCACCCTCAGTACAATGGACAGATTGAGCGGGTCAATCAAGTCCTTAACCAGTTCCTGCATTGTTATGCTGCAGCAGTGCAGGATACTTGGGCCAGTGACTTGTCCACGCTCAATTTGCTTATAATAATGGGACCCACACGTCTATGGGGTTTTCCCCTTATGAAGCAACGTTGGGTTATAATCCTTCATTTTTGGTTGGGCTGTGCTTGCAGCCTGAGGTTCAAGCTGCCGCGGGCCACACTGCCCATATCCGATTGACTCAAGCTTTAGTGCGGGAACACCTTACCAAAGCCATCAATGACTACAAGAAGTTCATGGATCATAAGTGTCTTCCAGGTCACGATTTTACGGTGGGTTCCTACGTTATGCTTAATACCCATCATTTAAAAATTCAAACCTCTTCCTGTAAATTCACCAGTAAATTCTTGGGCCCCATTTAGTGGAGGAGGTATTGGGTAATGGGGCATTATGACTGAAGCTTCCTGCGCATTGGAAGCAGCACCCTGTTTTCCATGTTTCCCAGCTGTCGCCCTTCAAGGGTGCAATTCCCATGGAACCAGAACTGATTATTGTCGATAATGAGGAAGAAGCCAAGGTAGAGGCTATCCTGGCATCCTGGAAGTCGCGACGTTCCATCCAATATTTAGTGGCCTAGAAAGGGTATTCAGCTTACAAAAATAGTTGGGTCAAGGCGCACAATTGCGTGAATTGCATGGACCTGGTCAAAGCATTCTATATATCCCACCCCAAGGCTCCCCACCCCCCAGAAAGTCGCGACGATTATGGCTATCAAGTTACCCAAGGCACACAAGAATGTGGCTCTGGTGCAGTTTCCCAGTGGGGGTGCCCTTCCTTTAGAAAAAGGAAAGGGTAATGTAAGTCCCAGGGAACGTCCCTGGTGGTTGATTGGGCCATCTTCCCATTCCTGAGTAAAAAGACACTGAAGAGGATGGCAGTACCCCTCATTACTCAGAGTGATCTCACTCACATAGTAGATGAGCGATGGGTAACAGCTCTTCCGCTCTAAATCCCACCCCTAGTACCCACACTCACCTTGGCAGAGCTGTTATGGGGAATTAGCAAAATTTGCGCTGAAATTGTTGAATTGAAATTGGCCAGATCTAATTTGAGTGGCAATCTGGCCAATGCCCGAATCTCAAATGGCCAGAAAGGCATGAAGACTGAGGTATCAGTCAGAATGCCTGACGGTTCCAATCTGATCAATATGCCAATCAAACAAAGCACCCTCATAACAAAGTCATTGAGGATCATTATTGATGATCAGACTATAGCATTGGGTGCCACCAATGAGGGTTTAAAGCCCCTGGTAGGTAATTTGGGCGTTGTGGCTGATGTGATGCCATTGACCAAAAGAATGGTCCAGCGACTGAGTGTGGGCAGGTTGGGCGTCCTAAACCCATTCCCAACCAAATGGACCTGCCTTTATGAGGGGTGGCCTTAAGGGATTCCCATCGCTCATTGGGCCAAATGCCATCATGCCAACTATCAGGAATGTAGCTGAGCCCCAGTTTGGATGTTTGAGGTCTAACTGACAGTGACTCAGCCCACCGCCAAATTTTGTGATGTTGGTTCTCAAGGAACAAACCTGCCCATTCCCAAACAATTCGTCAGTTAAGTCAAAATTGTGGGACCCAATCCCAGCTTGTCACTACCCCAATTGATCACTATTTAACCAGTTGCATAGCACTGTGAAAATTGTTGGTCAATTTTCTTACTTTCCCTTTAAATAAAAATTTGCGAAAAAACCAAACAATTTTTATTATCTCTTCTGACCGCACCCTTGATGGCGTTTTCCTGGTGGTCCGTTGGTCTGTATACTGGATGGGCTTTACCAGTACTCTTGGTCACTATGGCTGCCTCCATCATCAGTTGGTTCAGCAAGTCTGACATTTTTGGCTCTACAACCCCATTATCACTAAAAACCGGCAGCAATACATGGGGATCTTGTGGCCATATAACCACCAATTGCAAAAGAGAATCCATCTCCTTGCCACCCCAGTTGAAATAACCCCATATGCTGAGGACCTCATTGAGACTATCTCAGTGATACCACCCCCTGCAGCAAGACCTCCTGGGTTGGGAGTGGGTTCAGTGTGGTTCGTCATCAAGATCATAATTACCATTTTGCTGCACCAACAATTCATCGTTTATCAATGCCTGACTCCATATCAAGTTATTCAGTCAGCAATGCCTCTGGCATTCTGGCTTGCTTTTTGGGTGCTTATGCATCCCGACTGGCAGGCCAGTCTAAACTTTTTCTACCGTTTCCATGACAGCATCACTCACCTTGCAAAATACTACTTATTCCCAATCAGTCAGTGATGAAACTTGACCAATCCCAATCAGTACACCTTATAGTTAATTACTATCAGATGCCCCTATTTTGTCGGCAACTCTGCCCAATGAGATCTTAAGCATTTGTCTGGATTGATCCCTGACAGATATGACTAGGCGGATATATTATAATCCCCTGAACATAGTTACTCTGAAATCAGGGTCAACCAATTTTCAAAATCACCTTGCATTAATGAATTATCCCCTAGCAATTCCTGGTAATCTAGCAGGATGGGAATATGAGCAAAATCCCAACACATCCCCCTCTTTCCTAAATTTCCAGCAAGAAAAGGACTGGGGTAGGAGTACACAGGTATGGACACTTAGTTGACACTTCATTTACTCAAGTGGAGTATGACCACCAATACTCAACGATGCTCAGGACTTTGGCATGCAGCTCTCTTCCTCTTCCTCCTCACTACTGCCTACTAAGAGCGCGTCCCCACAATCTACTGTTGTTCCAGGCTGATCAATTTACTCGTGACAATATTAGTCCCAGGATTCAGTTTTCCCTCCATCAAGTCATATGATCCACTGTCATATTCAGGATTCTTGGTGTCAGAATTGCTAATGACCACAAAATTCAACCTTTTAATCAATCAACAGATATGATGATTAACTTATAATCATATACAATTGGCACCAGAAGCCAATTGATGGGGTTATCGTTGAGCATCATCCCTGATGAGTTTTGAGGCTGCAAACTAATGAAATCATTGTTGAACATAATCCCCAATGATATTTGAGGCCACTGACAGATGATAATTTCGTCAGGCATCATCCCCAATGAAATCAAACAATAATTTGATATGGGAAAAACTTTCAATACTCAGATTGTAGGGAATCATTTAGAATGGAATGGATTAGAGTCATCAGAAAATACCAAAACGTTTGAATGCTAGAGGAAGAGTAGAATTGTCATTGGACGAAACAATTGGTTTTGCTTCCCTAATATAAATTATTTGGTCTGCCAAACACCCAAGGATTACGCTGCCTAAGAAACCCAAGGTAATGGTACCCAACGAGATTTGGTGCCTAACACTGAGGGTCAAACCAGTATAGGAGCACAAATAATTCCCAGTGGATAGCTAAAAAGTTGTGTGCCTATTCTAACTATAAAAACCCCAAATTATTCACTAATAAAAGCAGATCTAAACTGATAATAACTTAGTTGTTTTAACATTTTTTGTTTAAACATTACTCTTAAGAGAAGAGTGCAAGGATCAGATATCCTTAAGTTAGTTATATCAAAATCTCCGCTTGGCTCTGTGATAAGGGAATAGGAAAAGTGTTCCCTACCAGTACAAGAGCATCCTCAAGATGAAGAAGCACCTGTCTAGTGTTGGACTTTTCACTCAACGTGGCTTTTGGGGATCCAACTCTAATAATAGTCTTCATACTATTATCTCTACAGTTACTCAATTTCAATCAAATAATCAACGCAAGGATCCATGAATCTGTGCAGTTGAAATCTAGGGCCAGAAGTGAGAAACCATCCAGGCCAAAGATTTTAACACTTGATCTGGCGTCCCCAATTTATTGATTTTCTCCTTGTCCTTGACAGGAGACTCTTGCCATCTTGGTTATAATCTCAAATGGACCCAGCCACAACGCATACAGTTTGTTTCTTCTTCTGAAACCATGCATATCACAATAGGCCACTCTTTTGCCTATTTGATATTCTGCTAAGGCTGATTGGTTCTTATCATCTGTCAATTTAGATCATATCCTTTTCTTCAATGTAGTATTGAATGCTTGTGATTGCATCTTGATTAGGATATTCATCAATCAGTTCAAGTACTGTTTAGCACTCATCTCCAATGTTAGTTCCACCACCAAATATAAAATTAGTGAAAAAGCTGCCTTCCTCCCATATAGCAACTCAAACGGCATTTTTCCCATTGCCATATGATGACTGATATTGTAGATGAACGTCACCAAATTCAGGTACATTCCCCACATGGAAGTTCTTCCTGAGACCAGCTTCCTCAGCGTTGCAGCTAGCATTCCATTCACTCATTCTACCAGTCCATTCGTCTCCAGCTGGTAGGGTACAGACACGACTCCTCTGATCCACATTATCTATTCAGTCTCAGGATCATATGAGATGTGAAGTTGGTACTATTATTGCTAAGCAGGACCTACAGTCATCCATGTCGATATACTACTTGATCCAGGATGAACTTTGCGGTGCTGGTAGAATCTACTTTTGCCAGAGCCTTCATCTTGACCCATCTCGTCAGATGGTCAATAGCAACTATTATGTACTTCACTCCCCCTATGCTCATCATCAGCGGTCCCATTACATCAATGGACACCATAGACCAGGCAAATCCAGGGTGAACCAGTCAGTATCCAGTTGTATTCTTATGTGGCTTGTGCACCTGGTGCTCCACACAACAATCTAGATATTTGGTGACATCATAGTTGATTGACTCCCAGTAGTAGTACTGGTAAATATAATCAGTTGTTTTCAGTCCTCCATGTCTGACAACCTTATGAGCAGCTTGAATGATAGCTGCTCTTTCTGATGGCTTTGGGAATAGTAACCACTTACCGTTAATCATCTTAAACACTTGTCCATCCATGGTCTCAGTCTTTTCCATTGCTTTCTGAAGTGCACCTTGATTTCTTGGGGCTCATTCCCGATTTCTCCATTGACCATTCTCTGGATAACTCATCCGCCTGTGGGTATACCATCTGGACCATTGGTAACTACAATGAGCCATCCACATTCTGGTGAGAAGCCCCCACTTGGTGGACAATCTCATAATTGTAAGCCTGTAGCCTAAGTGCCCATCAGGTCAGTCATCCTTCTGGTTCTCTTAAATTGTGGAGACAACGCAACAATGAGTGGTCTGTTACCACTTTAAAGTGAGTTCCATGGATGTACACCCAAAACCTCTTACAGGCGTAGTTTGACTGCAAGGTATTCACACTCAGTTACAGTGTAGTTCCTCTAAGCGGCTGAGAGTGTCCAGCTCAAAATGTCACCAGATGTTCGTCCCCAAGTTCATCTACTTGGCTTAATTTGGCGCCAATCACCATTAATGAAGCATCAGTTTGTATTATAAACTCTCGATCAAAATTTGGATATTGTAAGATTGGAAATCTATTAGGTACCAGCATAGCTCATCAAAGGATTCCTGCGCTTCCTCATTCCATAAAAATACTTTTTTTGGATCCTTCAACAGATGTAATAAGGGCCAGTAATTCAGGCAAAGTCCCAAATGAATCTTTTGTAGTATCCAACCATTTGAAGGAACACTTGGATGTCTCAGACACTCTTTGGCACAGCCATCCGTTCTATGGCTTCAATATTCTGGGCTTGCAGCTGCAATCCACTAAAGTTGATCACAATCCCAGATATTCCAACTTTTTTTTTTAGAAGTGACACTTCCTAAGCTTAATCTTCAGGTTAGCTGCGGACAATCTCTTGAATACTTCTTCCAAGTGGTGTAGATGGTCAGTAAACGTTCTACTGAACACATTGATATCATCCAAGTATACCAGGATGCATGACAACTTCAAGTCACTCAGTATAGCATCCATGGCCCTCTGGAACGTTGCAGGCGCATTTATTAAACCCTGGGGCACCCTTATCAGTTGATAAAGTCCCTGCACGTGATAATTGCATATTTTCTTGGTCTTTTCTTGGCAAAAAAATTGCCATATCATGAGATCAGATCCATCATGGAGATATACTTCGCTTCACCCAATTGATCTAGCACATCGTCAATTACTGGTAGAGGATATGAATCCTCTTTGTAATCTTATTCAGCTTTTGGTAGTCGATCACCACCTGATTGGAGCCATCCTTTTTCTTTATTATTAGAATCAGACTCACCCAGGGACTCAATAATGGAACTAAAAGCCCATGCTTCACTAGTTTGCTGATTTCATCTTCCAATATCACTTCAGCCGCTTTCAACTGTCAAATCAGTCTCATCCTGATTGGCAAATTTTTCCCAATGTCAACCTTGTGGATCACATCTCTTGTGCATCCCAAATTGTGGTCATCCTGAGTGAATATTTCCCAATACTTTTCAAACAATTCAAGCACCTCCTTAATTATCTCAGGGTCAATTTCCTCTGCCCCAGATCTGGTCACTGCGTTTATGTCCAAACTGACCACTTGATACAGTTGATCCTGTACGTCTTCATTCACGAAAAGATCACTGATATTAATTTCCTCATTCATGACTTCAGGAGGAACAGGCTTTTCTGCAGCTCTAGACTGTTTCCCATCTAGGCCACAGGCCCTTTTCCTGACTCCTTAGCAGCAGCAAACTCTTTTTCTTGGACCACATTGATTTGGTCTTTTGGCTTCTTCAGTGCACAGCGAGATGTCCCTTCCCACCACATTGAAAGCAAACCTATTCTTTCATATTTATCCGTCTGAATTTTTTGGGCTTATTCCTGGAACAGTTCAATTGGTTGTCCCTTTAGCACCTTTATTCCCCTTTGTAGGATTTGAATTGTGCACCGGATTGTATTTAAAACTTCTGTTTGGGGCATCAAAGGTTGCTCCCAAAAATCTCAAATTATCCACCACTTGAGAGATAGTAATTTTTATCACGAACACAGAAGACATCATGCGGTGCAAATTTTGATAAGGCCAAAGGGCCGCTTGTAATGTGATTCTGGCCTTGAAGTGTCCAGTACCTTCGCTCAACCAGGATTTGTGACTCCTGGTAGAACCATTCCGCGAAGCTTGCTAAAAATTCATTTTTATGAAATGGATGCCCATAAACTCCTTTTTGCGCTTTGACATGCGCATCAGCTCCTGAATTCCTTCATTATGGCTGCTTTGGCCTCCATGTACAACCAGCTGTCTCCCTCCAGATGGGGCAGTATAAGTTCTGACAGTCAATGTATAGGCAATTCATGACTGTCAACGCTATTGACAATCACCGTAGCTGTACATATTCATATTGAACAGTAAAAAACGCTAGGTATTATCCTGATGGAACGTTGGCAATTTTGGCATTGTCTTAAATTTCTCTGAGGTATCTCTAGCCAATTCTCTAGGTTCAGCCACTCAACTCACTTGGAGAGTGACTTTGGGTGTCATCTCCAAAATGGCAGCAAAAGCAGGCATGTTTATTGGGGTATTCGACTTACCAGTTATCATATGAGGACTTCTTTCTTTGGCATTGCTTACCACAATTGGCATACAATTGCATTTGTGAGTTTTTAGCTCCTTGACCTGCTTGATCAGTTGCTCTATATCAGCACTGGAATTTATTAAATGAACGCGATCTGCTTCCTGATCCGTTTTCAGATATTACTTCTCAAATTAAGTCTCCTTCTTTCTTCTTTAGTGAAGTTACTTTCCCAAGTAACTCATTCCCAAACTCATGACACTATTGATCCCTTCCTCCATCTTGCCGGCTCATTCTTCCAAGGCTGCGAATTCTTTATAATCTGCTGAGTTTAGGGCGTTCTGATTTATGGTGGCTAACTCCACCCATAGTTTTCTTAACTCGTCTTTATATGACATCCTTCTAAGTTCTTCTACTCAACTACACACCTGTAGTGAGCACCAATTTGTAAAAATTATTGGGTCTAGTTATTATCAGCCAATAATCTTTATAACCTTATTACTTGCACTGGTTCAGTTCTTTTGCAATTCGTCCATGTTGTATTGTTGTTGATATAATATTTTGATAATAGTATGACAATTATTATCCATAGTTGAATGGAATTCTTAGATCTTGACCCAACGCTCAGCCATTATTACCACTCAAAATACTTGAAATGTCTCAAAAATGGGGATTTGTTCCCTTGTACTGTCCAACCTGATCTTCTCTGAGATTCCTTGGTGACAGTTTCTTTGGTTTGACACACAGTCAGCAGAAATCCCTGATTTGTTTCCACTTTTTCTCTTGATCCCCGCTCAGATCCTTACTCTTTTCCTTAAAGAGCCTCCCAATTATCGCACACAGCAATGATATCCTTGAGAAAGATTAGAACGAATGAAAGCTGATAAAGTTTACTACTTAAACCAAATACCAGATGAAAACTATAGAACTGTAGAGCTATATAACTGTTTTTTATATTGTAAGTGAATTCTAGGAAATTTATAGTGTGGATTTGGTCATCTAACCCTCAATTGACACCTCTTTGATGAAATGACAGCCGTTGCCATTGAATCACCCATCCTTGTCTCAGAAGCAATGGTCTTCCACATCCTGGCTAGGATTCCGTTGTTGGACATCCTTGAGACCTAAAACAGAAAGATTCAGAAAACGTGTCCCTAGCTTTTTCCTCTCGATTCAAGCAAACCAACCATATTTGGCTAGCGACCTGCTTTGGTAATGGGACTTGTTACCCATTAAGGCAGGTCATGAACCAACTAATCGATTTTCTAGTTTCAGGCGGCATCACTCACCTTGAAACTTACTACTTATTCCCAATCATTTAGTGATGAAACCTGACCAATCCCAATCAGTACAACTGATAGTTAATCACTATCAGATGCCCCTATTTTGTCAGCAACTCTGACCAATGAGATTTTAAGCATTTGTATGGATTAATCCCTGAAAGATCCAACCAGGCGAATATTCTAAAATCCCCCAAACATAGTTACTCCAAAATCAGTGTCAACTTATTTACAATTCACCTTGCATTGAGGAATTATCCCCTAGAGATTCCTGGTAATCTAGCAGGATGGGAATATAAGCAAAAATCCTAACACTATGTTAGGAGCACCTAGTGCTGTGGCTGTGCCTGCTATATTAAGAGTCCATGGCACTGATGGATCTAAATTAAGCAATAACTACATGGTGCAATCAAATCAGCTTACCTGACTCATCAATTTAGTTGATTAAGGAGGGAGTTAGTTATGGTATCCTTCAAAAACTTGGCGCCAGAGGGTGAGGATACTGTCATAGCTACAACAAGCGGTGCTGCTCTTATAAAGTTTGAGTAAACTGCTAGTAAAGTATTGACCCCTGGATAACCTCTCAGAAAGACATGATGAAAGTAGAAGTGATCATATAGAAGGTATGCGTCTTGGCAGCACTGGGCACCAGGGATATAGTCAACATCAAATCCTCTAAGCTCTTGAAGAAGCTGAAGTTCATGTCAATATCAAAACTAATGTAAAATACCACACTTCAGGACAAGTTGTTACTAACGCTCTAGGAGCTTATTCAGAATTACCTTTATGCTTTGGCGCATGATCCTAATGGAATCATCAATGGTTTTAGACAGTAACCACTATAGCTTATTGATCAGAACTCAGTTTCTCTTGGAGTTTGTACCAAAGGTTGATTTCATCTGAGCACTGTAAGCATTTTGGGTTAACAACTTCCACTGGTTTTTAAGGATTAAGATGTTAACCCATGGAAACAACGTGAATGCTTGGTTAAGACACATCAATCCATCTACCTCATACACTACACCCTGATTTAGAAAAATGTGAAGCAGTTACCGCCTACTGTTAGTGCGGATGAAGGGCTTTCATTAAGTGCTAATAAAATATGGAGATTTAACCAAGGGGATCAATGAAGGAATTTTTTGAAAATTTATGTAAAGATTTCGCCTAATACCATATTGGAAACATACAGCTGCGATGGAATCCGTGAGCAAGAACGCAGAATTCTACCAAGTTTCTATGTCACAAACTACTCTAGAGAGTTGAACATCTTTTTGGGAAACACCACTACCCAATCTATCAGAGTCAAAACCAGTACAAGTTGTTGCACTGGTCCTATTGACCAGTTGTTAGGATATAAAATCTGTACATGAAGCGGGGTATTTCAACGAGCTCAGGTTTGCAAAATGTAACCCCTAGAAAGCAGAAGGAGCTTGAAAAGTCGTTGAAAAAATTCAGCGACATCTTCAGTACCAGATAAAATTACTATGGCTTATGCAAGGGCGAGGTTTACAATTGGTACCAGTTCTGCTACACCATTCAAATACAAACCCTACCATCAAAGGCAAAGGGTGAAGTTCTAGTGCATGAGCTTAAATAACTAGCTGAAGAAGGGCAATCAGACTGTTGAAGAGCTCATGGACTTCTCCTTTGTTGCTTGTACGCAAAAAAAGTATGAAATTTATAGAGCAGTAATGTACTAGCCGCCGCTTAAATGAAAACTAAGAAGGACTCATACCCGCTCTCATGCATTAAAAATGCTCTGAAATGCCTGATGGCTCAGAAACTCTTTGCTTATGGATCTACTCAGCAGCTACTGGCAGATAAAGCTTTCTTTAGAAGATAAGGATAAAATGCTCCATGATCAGTGGCCAGGGGTTTTTTGAGCCCACGAGAATAATGCAGGGGCTCTTCAATGCCCCTGCTACCTTCTAGTGCACAATGGATCATACTTATGGCAATATCATGTTATTGAGAATGGTGATTTATTTTGACAATATAACTGTATTCAGCCAAACATTTCAGGAGAACTTAAATCACCTCCAAGAGGCCATTATGCAGCTGCAAGCATCTAATCTGAAGTCTAGGTGAAGCAAGTGTACCTTTCTTAAGAGACAGTTATAGTTCCTTGGGCATAAGATCAGCCCTAGCGGAATCAAGACTCTAGATGGGAAGGTGAACACTATCGTGGCTATAGAACCACCAAAGGATCATGAGATATATCCAAGTGTTCATTGGAATGGTAGAATACTACCAGAAGTTCATCCTCTATTTTGCAGACTTGGCGGCGCCACTCATATACCTTCTCACTAAGGAAACAAAGTTCAAATGTGGCCTGGAACAGGAGCAGGCCTTTGCAAAGTTAAAGGCACAATTGGTAGAGGCGTTAATATGGCCTATCCCGACTTCAACAAAACATTCTAACTGAGATACTGACGCTAGTGACGTAGAACTTGGCGCAATCCTGGCACAATTAGATTAAGATTGGGTGGCTCATTCAATTAAATACACTCAAATGTGTTCAGTAAACCAGAGAAAAATTACAAGGTCACTGATTGCAAGTTCCTGGTGGTGATCAGAGTGGTCAAACACTTCAGACCTTATTAATACAGAGTATTTTAGGGTAATAATGAATTGCACATTACTCCGCTGGTTGCAAAACATGAAGTATCCCAATGGACGCCTTGCCTGCTGGGTAGTACTCATCCAATGCTTTGATTTTGAAATCATACATATATCAGGAGATAAATGAAAACGCAGATGACATATCATTGTTACTGGTCTTCCATTTGCAAGGACCAGAGTGTTATTGACTTTACAACTTAATTTGGTTTTCATAAGAGGACTGGCAGGACAAAACATAGGAAGTTAAGAGCGTCTTGATAAAATGTTCCAAAGATACATGGCATGTCAATGGAAATGTACAGAATATGATTCAGAAAATATGGTACCTCTATATATGGTTTAGTGACCGCATGGAGTTAGTGATGGAGGCCATAAGCAAGCGGGTCATGGAAGGCACCAAAAAACGGTGGCATACCTGAAAGAGATATTCTACTGGGAGAGAATTCCAGATGAAGTGCACCAAACTTTGAAGTTGTGCATACCTTGTGTGAGTTTCTGCATGGTGGTTAAGTGATTTAAGTCTACACCAATCCCCCTACAGCACCCTTTAGAAATGTCTCTGTTGGATTTTAGATTTTTTGGTGTGCTCTCTGGTGCGTTTACACCTAAATTCCAACAAATATATTGCAGGAGATGTACAATTCTCTAATGCAGGGATGAATAAATAGGAGGAGGTTATTTACCACTTATAGCAAACTAAAAATAATGGAATAGCTAAAGCTTTGGATTTTATATGGTTTTTATTAGCAATTGAAGGGAATAAGAAAAGACAATCCTGTTACAATCTCACTTCTTAGTATTTGAATTACTTGGGGCTCAGACCAAGATAGGCATCAATTCAATATCAGCTTTGAACCTAGTTTGATAAAATGGACATTTGACCTATTGGCGCTCTCAATTATTGGCTCACTTTGATGGAACGGCTGATGGAGGGTCAAAAGTAGGTATGACATATATGCGAGACAAAGATTGTATATATTTGAGCCAATCACCTTGGTAGAAAATAGTTGCACCTTGAGGGACCCCTTTAAGGCTATAAAAGGGTTTTCACGGCGTAGGTTCTTGGTTTGGTGAGAAGTGGGCTGGGGAGGAACCACCGATGGACTCCCCTGATTTCACCACATAGTCGGTGTAATTTGCTTACCCAAACTCATGCTATTAGCCTGAGAATTATTAATAAAGGTATTGCCCCAATTTGAAGGGTTCCAACGTGAATCGGCCAGGGTCTTTTGGCCAATTGTATTGTTATATTCATCCCAAATGCTCTTCTAACAATATCAGACTTGCAATTGTTTGACAGTCTAAATTGATGTGGTAGGACCTCTATCAATTGCCTCCACTGGATCCAAGTTTATCCTAGTCACTATTGACCATTTCGCTATTTGGGTTAAGGCCTCAGTGGTCAAAATGTATACCTCAAACTCCACTACTTGCTTCCTGTATAATTAAGTCTTCACAAGGCACAGTTGCCTTAAAGTTTTAGATTCAGACAATGGGAAGAACCTCATCTCGGACATAGTGAGAATATTGATGAACCTAGTAGGAGTGGAGCAGCAGTCATTACCTCCTACATTCCATCTTCAAATGGAAGCATCAAGCGAGTTAATGGAACTTTTGGATGATTTTGAAGAAAATGTCCTTCAATTACAAGCTTAAATGGGATCAGTTGTTACCCTCAGAATTGTTGGCTTACCAGTTGAGACACCACCAAGCGATTGAGATGTCCCCTTTCAAAGCCCTTTATGGGTGAGAGGAAGCTTTACTGACCCTCTTGCCACCAATTATCACAGTGTACTGGAAGAACCTGCCACCTGGAAGCTATCAACAGAAGTTAAAAATGAGCTTACAAGAATTTAGTTAGAATCTTGAAACATTATTGAGGCGACTATCCCTCAGAGTCAAAGGGAGAGTCATTGACAAACTATGCTACCAGAGTTCAGCCTAGGGTACAAGGTTTTGTTCTATCATCTTTTGAAACACTGCCAAGAAGTCACAGGCCATTTAATCTAACAGAAATTTGTTTTAATAAATAGAAAAGTTGAATAATCCATCTGGGATGATAACACTAACATTCTGTTTTTTAGAGTACACGCCCAGCGTTTGAGGTCATCTCCCCAGTTTCATCTTGAAAGGAAGTGCCACATATGAGGCCAAGAGTGGATCAGTGGATCAGTGGATCATACTTCAATAGTGGAATGAACATAGTTCACCTCTAAACTGATAAAGGCGCAGGCAACCAACCTACTGCAGATGGGGATGAACAAGGCCTATTAATAATTTGGGTGAGCAAAGGTATTTACACCAAGATTGGAGTGGCTTCATGTGATATAATTTTTTCCCTGACACTTCAGAGGATTTAGTAAAATGAAGACAACGATGTAACCCAAAATCAATATGAAAATAACCACCTTTTATACCTTTGGGGTTCAAAATAAGTTTCATTCCACCAATGATGCAATGATTACTCAACTAGAAACCCTGACAGGAACTATTTAAGCATTAGAGTGAATATCACCAAATCTGGACATCAACCAATTTCGAGAGCTGCAAAAATTATGATGCAAATCACATCATGAGGGCTCTATTAAACAAACCTGAAGTTGGTCAGCATATTACGAAATTTTAGTAATATATCAATATTAGAAGGATATAAAAGCGTTTAAAAATTATAATTGAGGATATATAAAAGGTTAATTGGACATCCAGGTTCAGGGATAGTCACCGGTAAGAAGGAGCTTGTAGCTACAAGAATTGGCTTAAATGGATGAAGCCACTAAAGAAGCATTTATACGCCATCTAACTAGGGGATCCTGAAAATGTCCCTTAATAAAACCCATATTACTAACTTAACTTTCCAATACTCATTCATTTTAATATCTTAAATTCACTTAAAGTATAAATTGCTTCACTTTATATGTGAATAGAAAACCTTTCCACAGATTATCAGTTTTTATCCTTCTACTTTCACTTGTGGTGGTTTAATTAATCTAATAGCCAGTAACCAGTGTGGGATTAGCTAAGTGAGCAGAATACATTAACCAGTATGAGATCTTCTCTGTTTAAACATGACACTCTATATCATGGATACCTTGTAGGAGAGCTACCAAGGGATCTGTTGTATTTTATTCTGTTGAATCCTGAGGGCCAACGCATGACAGATATGTCTAAGGGTGTCAACAATAGAATTACCATGGACGCGAACATTTTACTTAAAATCAATGCTACAAAAGTAGAATCAGAGGAGTATTCCTTATGAGATTTTTGTGATCTAAGAGAAAATTTTCTGTTGCCTAATATATTATGTTTACATGACCTTATTGAGGGCACAACATTAGGGACAAGGCTGGGAGGCAGGAGGTCCATAAGGTTAAACTTTAGGCCCTTTCTGATCTCAAGCACAATTTGGATCAACGCTGGATACTGGCTAGGTACGCCCAGGTTAGAACAAGTGATGTGCCTAAATCCCAGCCCTCTGTTTTTGCACTTGCATTAAAATGGACGAGTTTAATTTTTAATGATGACAGCTCAATTTGATTAATTGGTAAACGGGGGTTTAAAGCTTGTTCCATTTACAAAATTGTGAGCTCAGGTCAGGTTCAACTCTAGTCAATCACTTGAGTAAGGTCATTTTGAGGTATTTTAATCTTTCAGATGAAAGCATGTGCCTATTGGTGCACCAAGGCTTGGTACCATTTTTGCCAATCCAAAATTCCCCCAAATTTGCTTAATTATGTTTTCTCAAGACTACCATTTCTCGTTGGTCATCTTTTCTAATAAATCACCCAGACATTTTCCATTCTTTCTATATGTTGACTTAAGCAAACCTATGTGTGGACCTCTTTGAGGAGGTCTCATGACGCGTTAGCTAATATATTTTATTTAAAATAATGACTGCCTCAGGTAAACCACTGGGCCTACATGTTCCCTCCAAACCAGGTCACCCACACACTCAACTCCTGTACCAAACTCGGTCATAAACTGCCCTTTTGGGCACAGTCAAGTTTTGCTGTTTGTAAGATATATTATTTCTGTTACTGTGCTCAATACCCTCGCACATTGTCTACTTAACATCATCTCACTCTGTTGCGCCATCATTATATTGACACTGATGATGAGTTCCCTTGCTCTGCCAGTGCTTTATTCACCGCCAAGCTGGGAACTGGAGGGTTTATAAATACTCTCTTGATATTATATGACCAACCCCTTAAATTTACATACACAAAATTTTTCTGTGTGAGACTTTTGCAAAGTGCACATGGTGTGCACCAGCTGGTGGCCATGGCTGCAGTGGTTCTCACCACTTTTTTTGCATTTTTCTAAGGGTTGGAGCATTCTGGCGTTATCCTTGATACCTCTGACAAAAAAGTACTCACCCTTCTTGCCCTACCTGGTGGATACAGATGCTTTGAAATCTGAGAGTAATGATTCCTTAACTTTCTGCTGAATTTATTAAAACTGATTCCAAAAATCGTTTTTTCATGGCACTACATTTGGATGGTGCAGGCAGGATCATTGATGAAGGGCTTGGTGTTTTTGGTTTGGATAACGTCATACAACCCATCACAGAAAGGGGTATAGGGTCATTCATGGCCCAAAACGCGTTTTATAATGATGTTTTAATGTATACTACTGAGCCATGTCTCTTCCCATAGAGCTTAGGTATGGACCCAAAACAGTATATCAGATCACTACAGAGAACCCACGCTTGACCAAGACAATAGTTTGTGGATCCCAGGATGTGGAGAAAATGTTACAATTAAATTTAAAGATGTTTATGCAGTTGCTGAAGATATAGTGGGATATGGGGCATCAATAGTACAAGTGGCCAACTATATCTCTCCATTTTATGATGCAAAAACGTACCCTGGGGTATGTACAACCCTTAAGGAGAGTTTAGGGGTGAAGTGTTGGCATTGTCTGCTATAAATAAAAAATCATTTGTGTTATTTTTTATTGAGTGCTACCCTTTAATCCCTGTTGTGATTTTAATATGACTGGACGATAGTCTTGGGACAGTTGGGCGGAAACTGTTGGACACAGTATCAGTTACAAATATTTGATTGCCTTGAGATGAGGCGACATTGGAATATATAACGAGTCTTATTGGATATAATGAGTTTATTGGATCGCCTCTATATAAGTCAATAAAGCGATAAGGTGATGTTGATGTTCAACAAATATAAAGTAAATCACCTACAAATAGGGCGACAGCAGATTAAGAATAATAAGCCAAATTCAAGGAAAATTGGCAGAATAGAATAACCCAAGCAATGAGAAATAGTATCATCTGTAGATGATGTATATAAGTGAAATGGGCGATTGAGGTAAAGTGGTTTTTTAAAAAAAGATGAGCGAGACAGCAAAATGTAGCCGTTACTATAAAATAAATAAAAGATTGTTGGGGCGATTGCTCCTATTTTACATATATTTTCAAGTGCATCTGAAGGACTGATGATCTTCACATTATCCATACGTTGTACAGAGGGCTCACTCTGTGTGAATAGCCCGGTGGATCCTAGTGAAACCATCCAAAATTATAGCATTCCCCTTTAGGGAAATCAGCACTACTATTTTGATGGATACTGGAGCTTCTGAGAATTTTATGGACCAAGACCTAGCCAATTACTTTGAGCTGAGTTACTTGCCAGGTGGTATAGTTAGATGAGGGGCTTCTAAATGTATTCCCATGCTAAAAACCTATGTTGGTGGACTATTAAGTTAGCACCTATCTTTTGTCCAACCACTTCCAAGCTATCAAAAACCTCTTGTACCCCATCATTTTGGGTTAGAGTGGTGGCGAAAGTTTGACGTCAGGACTATCTTGAAAGAAAATACCCTATCCTTAACTTTGAAGAATGGTCACAAGCTGGTTGTTTCTTTGGCTGAAGCCAACTTTTTGGGCGATTTGCCCCGCTGGCCCAATATTCGCACTCTCAGTCTTGCCCCATTGCTGAAGCCCTCTGTGGAGTTTCCCCTACCTCCCTATTTATAAAGTTGGAATCTTTGTTTGATGAGGCTTCAGCCAATACACTACCAGATCATTCAGAGTTTGGTTGCATGTTCAAACCCACCGTTGATTTAGTGCATATATCTTTCCCAATTTATCCATTGATGGTACAGGATGAAGCAGCCTTAGATGTTTGGGTTAAGGAGCAGTTAGCCAAAGGTGCAATTTTCAGTGAACCTCCCCAGTATGTTCCCCACTTCTCTTTGTAGAGAAGGCTGATGGTACCTTACATACATGCGTAGATTATGGGAATCTTAATAACATCACTGTACCATACTTACATCACATCCCCCTGGAATTATAGATCGCATGTTATGTGGAGAAGGCGCGAGTATTATCCAAGCTGGATTGTTTAAATGCGTTCAATCAGATCCATATCAAGAAGGGCCAGGAGTGGATAACTGCATTCTGTACCAGAAAAAAAAACTTCTGATTTTGGGTTATTCCCTTCACGATTAAAAATGCCCTGCTATCTTTCAGCGTCATACCAATGCAGCTTTGGGTGACTGATGGGGGTATTCGCGGTAGCTTACATGGATGATATTTTGGTGTTTTCCACTGACAATGAGTCCCATGCAGTACACCTTCAGCAGGTGGTAAGGTTGGATGTCAGCTGACCTCATATTAAAAATTAGTAAGTGCGAATTCTTTAAGTCCCAGGTCCCCTTTCTGGCTAAGTCATGTTTGACCAAGGGCACAAGAACTCCAGACAAGGAGAAGGCGATCCATGAGTGGCCCACTCTGACTTCAGTTACTAATAGAGAAGCTTTATGGGGACGTGTACATTCCTTATGTTTACACCAAACCTTTCTGAAGTTGCAGTGCCTTTGTATAAGCGATTGGGACAAAATTACTAAAATGGTCCCCGTTTTGGAGGATGTCTTCCAAGCAGTAAAGTGTACGTTGCTGTCCACTTCCGTTCTTTGCCATGTCGACCCCAATAAAGAGTTTAAAGTTGCTGAAAATTCCTCCAACATCACCATAGCAGCAGGCCTATTACAAGTAGGTAAAGATGGAATAGAGCATCCAGTGGGATTTTTTCTATAAGGATGCATCTACCAGAGTTAAACTATGCCGTTTATGATAAAGAGCTATTAGCAGTGGTTGAGACGCTGACTTATTGGTGACATCACTTGCAGCGCACATACCAACCCTTATGTGTACATATAGATCACCATGCCTTACTGTACTACCGTGCATCTCATGTCTTAACCTCATGGAAAACCTGCTGGCATAGGACCCTTGCCCAATTTACATTTTCTTATGAGTTTACAAAGGGCAAGGAGAATGGTTTGGCGGATGCTTTAAGCTGTAACCCTGCACTAGCTCCCAATCTTAATGAGGTTGAGGTTATAATACCCATTTAATGATTCCACCAGGTAAGATTGTGTCTCAACTTTCCTCTACCTTGGCCAATGGGACAGCGCTCGGTCCTCTAGAAAATGCAGAGGAATATGGTATGTTCAGAAAGGTAGTCCTTTCTCAGCATTTGTCAGCTTAATTACTATGGTCCATGCAAAGAGCACATTGAATCAGGAGGAAATCACCAGAGGTTACCACGTAAAGGATGAGGTGGTGTGATTTAAGAGGCGCCTATGGGTTCCTGCTGGACCACTTTGCCTGAAAATCATCCGGGCCATCATGAAGAATCACCGTTGGTCATCCTAGGAAAGCAAAAACTCTTGAGCTTACCTGCTGCACTTACAATTGGAAGGAAAAGCCGCTCAGGTAGGCAGGTATTGTAAAGAGTGCCTAGTCTGCAACCAAATGAAACCAAATCATCAGCCTCTAGTGGGATTGTTGGTGTAATGGGTAGGTTCGCGCCAATATGCAACAAATGAATTGGGCAATAAGAGCCAAGTTAATGACCATACTAGGTATAGGCCAGCAGAGGCCCATCCCCAAACCCGACCACCATGTCTCATCATTGCCACATATTCTCAGACCACTGTTCCCATGACGCTGCACATCAGTAGCAGGGTCTGGGACCAGGAAAGGGCCAAGAACGACGCCAACGCCACACTGAGCTCACTGGTGGCGCTCATGACTTGGATCTGATCCAACTTATTTACTAAAATAAATTTAATAAACTTTGAGCTTAGCAAAATCCTTTATTCTTTAATTCCTCATAGAAGACACAACTGCCCTACAGGGCTGCAGCATCTTCCCTTAAATAATCCGTTGTAAAATATCAAATAAGTTTTCTATTTTGTTAGACTCCTCTGAACCCTGACCACCACATCATTAGCAAAGAATCGCCATCCTACTAGATCACCATCCACGCCCCGTGTAAGCCCATCATCATTTTTAGATGTGATTCAGATTCAGGATGGCGATTTCACCTGTCTCTGAACTTACTAAATTCGATGCTCATTGACCCAGGGCCACATTTGGATTGACTTCCACCTGATCAGAGTCAATGCATGGATCAGGTGCCTCCTGATCCATTACATCATCCCCTGTGAAGACCAGAATTCCCAGACCTTCTCTGGGCACCGCGCACAGTCCTCCATCATCTGCCATGTCAACTCCTCTACTGGATAGCCTTTCACTTCACCAACAACTGCTGTCGGCATCTCCCCCACTTGGCATCCAGTATCCGCTCCACCTCATATTCTGGGATCTCCCCTTCTTTAGGATTCAGTGGACTGGGGCGCTCAGGCCCCTCACCCCCAAAAGCCTGCAGCTGGGAAGTGTGAATCACAGGATGGGCTCTGGAACCCGCTGGTAAACTCAACTCAAAGGCGACCCAATTAATAGCTCTGATGATCCGGTACAGGCCCAGAAATTTTGGACCTAGCTTATGAATTTTTACAGGGATGGCATACTTCTTGGCTGATACCAGAACCCAGTCCTCAGGTTCAAACAACGGATCTGGCGCCCTTCACTGATTGGCCTGCTGCTTCTGCTGAGCCACTGCCTGCTCCAAGTTCCCCCATAGCGTCTTCCTGATTTCTGACATAGTACAAATCATTTCATCCGCCCCCTGACATACGCCACCCATAATTCCCCTGTTCAACTTTGGGTTGAGTCCATGGTTTGTGAAAAATGGCGGCATTCTTGATGAGGATTGAGAGTGGTTATTGTATGTGAACTGAACCATCCAGACCCATAATACCCAGTCATCCTGTCAATCGGACATGTAACACTGCAGACACTGTTCAAGTATCTGGTTCACCCTCTCCGTTTGACCATCAGATTGTGGATGGTACACCGTGGACTAACCCAGTCTGATTTCCAAACTTCCCAGTAGACTCAACCAGAATTTTGAGACAAATTGTGGGCCATGATCAAAAATGATCTCCTCAGGTAAGCCATGACGAGAAAACACCTCATCAATGAAAACCCTTGCCGCATCCTTAGTCAAAAAACTATTAGTGCATGTGAAGAATTCAGCGTATTTGGTAAGTCTATCCATGATCACCATAATCGCATCCTTCCCCTGCACCTTCAGAAGTTCTACTATGAAATCAATGCTGATTGAACTCCAAGGGGTCTGCGGTATTGGCAACAGATTCAACTTACCCAATGGCAGTTTTCTCAATGGCTTTTACTTCGCACATACCAAACACTCCTGAACATACTTCTGGACATCCTTATGAAGTTCCGCCAAGAATACTCCCACTGTACCAAATCCACGTCTTCCCCACTCCCAGGTGACCCGCCAGCGGATGGTCATGGGAAGCCCAGATTACCTTCCACCATAATGATGGGTTGGGTACCCATACACGCGACTTGTGGTATAGCACCCCAACCCTCTTCATGAAATCCGCATGGTACCGGTACATCTGACCCTCCGTCATCTCAGATTTCAGCCTTCATGCAAACTCCACGCTCCTCTGCTTCCGGTGAACTTCCTCCCCCAACTTCCTCCCCCCATCTTTGATCATCGCAAACTGATCCAGATGGAGCATCATTGCGGTGTTGAATTCCTCCAATTCCCCCTTCTCATACACAAAAGCTCCATCTTGGCTCAACTAATCCGCCAGGACATTTGAAGCTCCAGGCCAATACTCCACCCAGAAATCATAGTGGACCAGCTCCTCATTCCATCTGGCTTGTCGCTTGTTCATCTTTCAATGTTGGTGATAGTACTTTAAGGCTTTGTGGTCTGTTTGAATTACAAAAGGATGCTGGGCATAGAGCAGGTGATGTTGCCATTCACGCAAGGCTGCCATCACTTCCAGCAGTTCTTTATCATATATCAGGTAGTTTGTTTCTGCGAGGAGCAGCTTACAGCTGTAGTAGCACACAGGATGCTCCAACCCATCCTCCCCTCCTGAAGCAATACCGCCCCCACAGCATAATTTGAAGCGTCCATCTTGACCACGAAAGGTTTCCTCAGATCTGGATGGGCCAGCACCAGGGCAGTAAGTAACTTACCCTTTAGTAATTCAAACGCCCGCTCTTCCTCATTTCCCCATATGAACAGAACGTCCTGGGTCAAGCGCGTGAGCGGTAAGGCTGTCTGGGAAAGATTCTCCACAAACTGATGAAGAAAGTTCAATGTACCCAAAAACTTTGCACCTCCATCTGATACATGGGAGCCTTCCATGCACAAACTGCTCAGAGCTTATCTGGACACACCCCAATCCATTCCAGAATTCCACGTTGCTGAGAAACGTCACCAAACTCCAGTTGAACTCGCACTTGGAGGCTTCAACTTCAACCCCATTCAACCTATCGCCCCCAAAACTTCCTGAACATCTCGAATGTGCTCTTCCTGGGACCACGAGAACACTAGGATATCATCCATATAAGCATCACAGCAATGTCCAATCATCCTCACAAGGACATGGTCAATCATCCGTTGGAACACTGATGAAGCGTTCATTAGCCCAAATGGCATCACATGGTATTGGTACACTCCTAGGTGGCACTTGAACGCCATGTATTGCTGATGCTCCGTCCTCACCAGAATCTGATTAAATGCATCTGCTAGGTCGAGCTTTGTAAACATCATGCATCCATTAACCATTGGAATAAAAGCCTACAAAAGTGGCATTGGATACAGATCTGGCTCTGTGACCGCGTTTAAATGTCAGAAATCCACACATGGGCGTAAGTTGCCACTTGCCTTTGGTACTAACAGCACAGGAGACACCACTGGAGACCTGGAGGGCTCGATCAACCCCTTGTCTAGCATGGACTCCACATGGCTCTCCAATGCTTCCATGGCCCGCTTATTTAGAGGATATACTGGACATCCCTTGGGAAGGTCCGATCCCTCCTTGAACCAAAATGAGAATGCAAATGAACCTGTAGGGAAAAAAGGTGAACTTTCAATAGGACCAAACACGTCCATGAAGTCACTGTATTTGGGTAGAAGCTCTACCTCCTGCATTCCCCCTAAGCTCCTGAATCCACTCAGGATGTTGCCCCCAACCTACATCTTCCACATCATTTGAGGACCAATATGGGGTGATAAGGTAATTGTTTTATACAACAAATTGATCTGTAGCTGGAAATGATGCCACCATCGCATCCCCAGCACCACGGGGTGGGCCAGATTCCGAATTGCACAGAAACCCTCTTTCAACCAAAAAGGGTTCTGCTGAACAACAACTAAGGGCTCTAGAACCCACAATGGGGTCTTCTCGATACATTATCAAACACCACCTCCATCCCCTTTCTCATTTCCAACTGCAAACGTTCTGCTAAGGCAAACTCCACATAATTTTCCTTGGCCCCTGTATCCACCAGGTCCAACACCTTCTCAGTCCGGCCATGTGAGTATAGCTTGACTGGAATAAATAACCTGGGATAAAGCAAAGAAGAAGGTTTAATGTTAGAAGCATTCTTGGATTGCAAATTTGCGGGCAAAGTAGGTCAGGGACTATAGCTCTGCCCAGGTCCTGGACCTGCTCTTCCTAACTCCTCACCACTACACTGATGGGATCCCCCATGGATATTCCCAAAATTCTGTGGAGAACCCCGCCAGCCTCCTCATCCTCTATTAGCAATGATGGGCGACTGGACCCTTCCCGGGGACATTAAATCCTCTCTCTGGTTCCATGCCAACACCAATTGCTTTTCCACCTGCATCGCCAAAGCAATCTCCTCCACCAACGAACCCTGAACTTTAGCAGCTGCCATGGTGGCCAACATGTCCACCTGCAGCCCTTGTCTGAACATTAGCGACGATTGCAAATCTGAGACTCTCAACTTCTTTGCCAATGGCCAGAAAATCTGCCCATATTTCTCCACCAAACCTTGGCCCTGTCCTATGGTCAACAGAGCCGACCACACCTCGTCCTGCGCCTCATCCAGACAAGCCGCCCAGTCGATCCAGTCCACACACTCATCCATGGATCCCAGCAGGCGTCCTTTCTCCACCACCAACTCTTGCACCCACCTGGAAAGTTCTGGAGGTAGTACATCCACAATTTGTGTGATCTAAAATGAGAAAGGGGTCTCTCCACCCATTGCTTGAGCCAACCGCGCCTGAAAATGAATCTGCAACACCACTTGGTGAATCTTCTCTAAGGCCTCCATAAGCAAAGATGCTCGTCCTTTTGGGATACAGGTCCCCATTGGCATTCCTCCCTCCTTGCGGGCCTCAAACCACACACTTGGATCACTTCTCTTGTCATGAATGAAAGTGAGAAGCTCACCATCACCACCGTCAACACATGACAGTACCACTCCTCCCTGCCTGGGACCACCTTCTCGTCTTGGGGCCCCACAAAACTGACAAGAAAGTATTGAAGTTGTGTCTAATGTAATGGGCGGGTTTGCGCCAATATGCAACAAACAAATTGGGCAGTAAGAGCCAAGTTACTGACCATACTAGGTACAGGCTGGCAGAGGCCCATCTTAAAACCTGACTGCCATGTCTCATCATTGCCACATATTCTTGGACCACTGTTCCCACGACGCTGCACATCAGTAGCAGGGTCTGGTACCAGGAAAGGGCTGAGAACGACGCCAACGCCACACTGAGCTCACTGGCGGAGCTCATTACTTGGATCTGGTCCAACTTATTTACTAAAATAAAATAAATTTTAAATTTATTGTGAGGAAGGCTGACCATGGGATGGACACTTCTAAATTTGACCCAAAGGAAACAAAACTTAGTAACAGGAAGGCACCCCAGAGAAGCGATGCTATCTCTTGTTGCCAGCGGGAACGCCACTATGGGGAGGGGGAGGAAATGTGTGAGGGGGCCGTATCCACAATTGAACACGTGTGGAGAAAAGGGTCTGATTTGATGAACCAAACTGGGAATCAGGAGGAGACCAGCTGTTGGCGACGTGGTGGGAGATATCCAAACATCCACACCTGAAAGTGGTCCACCAAATGAGACCGGAATTTGTGGACAGCTTCTGGGAGGGTGGGGGTGGAGCCTACGATGGCATTTAAGACAATCGTGTGGATAGTCCACATGTCGATTGCAACCATCAGATCACAGAGGGAGGGTGGAAGGGGGAGGCCATTGATAAAGCAAACATATCTCTTGACAGACTGAAGGGATGTGTTTGATCCTGGCCAAGCAGACGTTGAACTTCACGCCATATCACTTTAGAGGTAGGACACTTCTCCAGGAGGTGGAACAGCGTTCCATACTATCCACACACGACGCAGGATGAGTGTAAAGCGTTAGAGCGCTCAGTTGTATGGTACACCCGCCTCAGGCAGCGCCACACATGGGAACGGATTTGAGGCTGCAACAGAGGATGGTGTGCATATTTCCAGATAGTCTTTTGGGTCTCAATGGAGTAATGTATTTCCATCATGTCCAGGTAGTCCACCCTGGATAGGACATGGGGCCGTGTGGGGATCACGCCATCTTGGATGGCTATCCCCTGTACCTCTTGTGTGAACTGAGGAGAGGGGCGGCCTCTCTGGGCTGTGTGTCCGCTAATACAAACTCTCCACTCAGCGCTCTTCATGGAGAGGAGGATTCGTTTGTAGTGGGTTTTAGTCCCGTGGGGACCTGTAACTGATGGGTGTGAAGCCAGGTACTTTATCAAGGAGTGAGGGTTTAAAGGATTGTTAAGGCCCAAGGCGCGGGAGAAGTTGGAGCAGGCCGCGCGGGACCAGTGTTGGGAGGGGAGCGTAGGGGCGGTGACGGCCGCAATCCAGGTGCTCAGGATCTTGGCAGCATGGGCTTTGAAGTCAAGCAGGCCCATGCCACCATGATGATGAGGGCCAAACATGACCTCTAGCTGTACTGGTGGTGGGCAGCCTGACCAAAGCCATCCTTGCAGCAGGGCATATAAGGATTTGAAAAAGCTTGGGGAGAAGGGGATGGCGTGGGCTCCAAACCAGACTTTGGAGAGAAGCATAGAGTTGGCTAAAACAACCCTGCCAGTAAGGGAAGTAGGGTGGGCTCTGAGGGAGGCGATGCGCTTCATCACGTTGTCTAGAATATGTCTTTCCATTACTGCTGATGCATACCCGCCTGCCTCCACCCACATGCCCAGATGGCGAACCAGCCCTATGGTAGGGCGTGGCACGAAGGGAAGCACCAGTGGGGTGGTGTGGGGTGATCTGGGAGGGCGAGTACGTGTGCGGGCAGATGGGCCGGGCTGGGCACTGGTCGCTGGGGCCCAGCAGGTTTGATACCGACCAAGGAGGATGATTTTGGTTTTGGAAGCATTCAGTGCAGCATTACTTACCCGGGAATACTCCTGGATGAGAGCTTCAAGTGCGCGTGCATCTTTATTATTAGACACCCCAACCACACAGTCATCTGCAAACGCCATCATCTTGACTGGGGCTTGGCCTGGCACGTGGACCCCAGTGAGTTGGGCATTCACATTTCGCAGTAGTGGGTCAAGGCTGAAGTTGTATAAGAGTGGGCTAAGGGGGTCCCCTTGTTGCAAGCCCCTTTGAGGGCGGACTACTTCCGTTAGGAAGCCAGGGCCACGCACTGCCATTGTTGCAGATTCTGTGAACAGCATTACCCAGTTGATGAAGTGAGGGTAAGTGGAATTGATGGAGGCAGGCCCTGAGGTATTCCCAGTTTACTCTATAATAGGCCTTCTGTTGGTCCAAGAATATAAGTGCCCCAGAGGCTGTAACTGGCATGCGTTAGCCACAGAGTGCACGTTGTCCCAAATCGACCTTCTGGGTATGAAGCTGAATTGTTCTGGGGAGATGGCGGCAGATGCTACAATCCCTAAACGGTTAGCCATGATTTTTGTTAAAATTTTTTTGTATCTGTGTTAGTTAAAGAAATGGGGCGCCAGTTGGCTAAGTCTAGCTTGTCCTCTTTCTTGAAGAGTGTGACGGTGAAGGCCTCTTGTCCTCCTGGTAGGAGGCGCGTTTCAGAAGGCTCTGGTTAAGTGAGGCAAGCAGCAATGGGGATATATATTTGAAGTACTTTTTATAGAATTCATATGGAATGCCATCTGGGCCTGGGCATTTCCAATTTTCTACACCGCTGATGGCTGTCCATAGTTCATTCAGAGTAATCAAATTCATTATTTCTGGGTATCAGGAAATTGTGCGGATTTGGGTTCAGTCAAAAAATTCTGCCACTTCGGCTGGCTGAATTGGATCAGATCAGTATAACTCAGAGCAATACTTTTGTATCTTGATTGCCACTTTGGCTGGCGTATCTGTGACGGAATCATCCGATCTTCACACCTGTGTGCAGGCAACGCTCTGGCGTGGTGCAAAAAAAATTTAAAAAAATATGCAGTGCACTTGTCACCCTCTGTAATGCGTTTGGCCCTGTACTGAACACAAACCCGATGTTTGTGTTGCCTTTTGAGTGCATTGAGGTGGGCGGCTGCCTCCACCCACTTTCAGCCCCATGCAGGGCTGTATCCTGTAGCTGGGATGTTGGACTCCAGGTGTGCCAACTCTGCCAGAGCACGCGAAATGATGGCTGATGTGGCTCATGAGCGTCGTGAGGAGAGGTGGTGAGAGTGGCGGATGGTATCTTCTTTGAAGGCTGCCCATGTGGAGATGGGGTCCACGCAAAACGGTGTAACAAACTCTTTTGCCAAAGTTGCTGATTCCATCCAAGTGGAAAATCCTGGTGGTGCAAGTTTGGGAGGGCGGAGTTTGCACCAATGTGGGACCTTAGCCACTGTGACAGGTAGGTGGTAGGTTATTGAGACCAGCCGGTGGTCAGATAATTCAATTTTTGTTGTTTGGAAGTGGGAAATGTGAGGTTGGAATTTCGCCAGTGTAAGGATAAGGTCAATGCGGGTCATGGACCTTAATTGGCCGTTGTGGACATGGGGGCACATCATGTTTTTGAGCAGCGGGGCTTGCTGTGGCAGCGCATCCATTAGCCCAAGGGTTTTCTTTAGAACGCGAAGTTCTATGTGACCCTGGGGGCGTGGGAGGAGGAAGGCCAACGGTCCATTGGTGTGTTTAGCCAACAGTTCATGTTGCCAACTACAAAAGGGTCTGGGGGTAACGGGAGGGACCTGACCAATGAGATAAATTCCTGATGCTCTCATGCACAGGTTGAGGCATAGATGTTGATAATAGCATGTGCCACGTTGGCCCACGAGAAAGTGACAACAAGGACTTGGCCATTGAGGAAGGATTATGATGATAAAAATTTGAAAAAATTGTTTTTCTGAACTAGCACCCCACAGTGCTCTGACCAAAAGGATAGGAATGGGAGGAGCATGGTTTTCCAAGCATCCTCAGAACCTCGCAGACAGTGGGACTCCTGGATGGTCAGGATATCCACGGGTAAATTTTTTTGTAATTAACTCGGTTTCCTAGCCTGGGATGGTGAGGCCTTGAGTCTGGCGATATTCAACGTCCTTAAAGTGAAGGTTTCCCCCATCACACCTTAGATGTGAGGGGGTGGGTACCCAGGCCCACTAGCCTCCTCTAGATCCCCATGGGCCTTCATGGCAGCGCGGGTGTTTGCAGCAACACTATCAGTAGTTTTGTTGATTTTAGCAGAAAGGTTCGCGTTGGCTTTTGCCTTCGCTTTTTGTTTCCCCAACGTCAAACGAATTTTTTGTGGTGCAGATGAGTTTGGTACACCAACAATTGGGTCAAAAAAATTTTCAGGTAGGTTGGACCCCAAGTCAGTTTCAACTGGAGCTTGGTTGCAAAGATTGGGTGAGATTGAGTCACCCATCGGACCCTCAGATTGGGTGGCTTAATTGGTATGGGCTTCCCAATCTTGTTGGTTGATGGATTCCCTAGTTGCTTCCGCCACAAAGGTTTCAATGTCCTCCTGGCGTTGGGAGTGTGGGATAGTGGTGGTGACTTTGGCCGCTTCCTTGGCCGCAGCCCTGTAGGCCTGCTTAGCCTTCTTCCGCTCTTGAGGGGAAATAGGTTTTACCAGTAGGTAGCAGCCTTGTGCTCCCCATGGGAAAGCCTCTTTGGTGCTTGTGGTTGGTTTGTAGTGCGCCTCTCCCACTGGCCATGGCCACTGAGGGGTGCTTTTGGAATGTGATGCCCTCCTTGGTGGGGCATGCATGTGCCTTATGGCCAAACGCGTCACAGTGGGTGCAGATGGGGGGTGCGCTGTCCACGGTTACCTGGAAAGGGTGGGTGGTATGCCCTTCAATATTAATATATGTGGAGTGCAGGATCTGGGTTAGGTCCTTCACAATCTCCTCGGTTGGGGTCAAAACTGTTATGGTTTTGCTGGTGCACAGGTGTGGCATCAGCGTAAAGCATTGCATCTCAAAAGATTGTATTTTGCCATAAATGGTGAGACCATCTTTCAGGTGCTGCTCCAAAATGGCACGTTTTACCATAGTAGGCAAAAAGTCAAACGTGAGGAAAATTTGGCTGGATTTTGTCCATCTGATGCGTTTGGTTTCAATGACCCATTGCCCTTTGGAGAAGTCAATCACTACACGCACTGCAGCAGCTTTGTCTGCTGACTCCTTGTTTTTGAAACTGAGGTCCAGCCAACCACGTGACATGGAGTGAGGTGCAATGTACACCGCGGTCAGGAAAAAAGTGTGCACATCCCCACAAAATTTTTCCCATAAAGCTGTTTGTTGGATTTCCAGAAACACACGGACTCCTTATTCCACCAACAAGAGTGGTTGGGAGTGCGGCGTGTTGATGTACTGGTTGCATCGCGCTTGCCAAGTGAGGATTTCTGGGGAAATAGTGACCACCAGTTTTTTATTTTTTCTATTCTGCCAGTTTCTCCAGGGCGTTTTCAAACGTTTGAGGCCGCGGGCCTACCACCTGCTCCTCTTACCTTACTTGCCCAACTGCTCCCTAACATGGGCGCAGACTAATCTCCTCTGTGAGATTATCAAACTAGAATCAGACTTGAATTGAATAAGTTGCAAAAGTGATTGCAACGAGAGAGAAAAGTATTTATTACTAAAAATAAATTAATAATTTCGAGCTTAGCAAAATCCTTTATTCTTTAAAGCCTCGTAGAAGACACAACTGCCCTACAGGGCTGCAGCATCTCTCCTTAAATAATCCGTTGTAAATATTGAATAAGCTTTCCATTTTGTTAGACTCCTCTGAACCCTGACTACCACATCATTAGCAAAGAATCACCATCCCACTGGATCACCATCCACGCCCCATGTAAGCCCATTGTCATTTTGTGGAGGTGATTTGGATTCAGGATGGCGATTTCACCTGGCTCCAAACTTACTAAATTTGATGCCCGTTGAACCAGGGCCACATTTGGATTGACTTCCACCTGATCCAAGTCAATGCATGGATCAGGTGCCTCCTGATCCGTTATAGTTGGTACCAGTTAAAAAGCTGATGGGACTTGAACTTCCCTATCAGTTGATTTTATTGTGGAATTTCCTGTATCTGATGGTTACAATGCTATCATGGTGGTGGTGAAGCGTTTTACGAAGTTCTCTCACTTTATCCCTTTCAGAACCACAGTCACTTTTCTGAGATGGCTAGGCTTTTTGGTACAAATGTGTTCACTCTTCATGGGGTCCCTTAAGAAATAATTAGCAATTGGGGACCCCAGTTTACCTCTGTCTTTTGGGAAGAGTTGTGATAAGACTCTGAAAATCCGTCACTGCTGTTCAACTGCCTATCACCACCAATCAGAGGCGCAGAGGGAACGAGTGAACCAGTGCCTTGAACAGTTTTTGCAGTGTTACACTGCCGCAGATCATTCAGATTGGGTTTCCCATCTCCCCATGGCCCAAATTCAGTAATAACAATGCACATCATGCATCAATCGGTTGTTCCCCCTTCTTCGCCAACTGTCTTCAATCCCTCCTTAAAAATGGAGCCCAGTTGTGGATATAAGGTGGAAGCGGTGGTAGAATTTGAAAACATTTGTCAAGAAATTACACCAAGTGGGGAGTATGAACTTAGATGCAGCTATACAGTCTTACAAGGAGAATGCTGATGGTAAGAGACGAGTTGTTTCAGCATACAAGGAAGAAAATCTTGTGATGTTGGATGCTAAAAACATCCCAATCAAGCAACCATGCAAAAAAACTAGAACCAAAGAGGATTGGGCCATACTGCGTTGTTAATAAGGTTAGCCACGCCTCGTACCAGTTGGATCCCCCCATTTAAAACCTTTTCAGTATTCCATGAAAGCAAGCTCATATTGTTTGAGAGTCCCCTCCAGAGACTCCCAAAGCTTATCTCGTGGATGTGACGCCAGAGTGGGAAGTAAGAGGAACTTTTATCCTCCCATCAGGTAAAAAGAAAATTGAGTATCTTGTATTCTGGAAGGGATTTGATGCAGCATAGAACAGTTGGGTCTCAGCATGCAATTGCACCCATGACTAAGATCTGATTGTAGCATTTCACGAGCTTTTCCCTGGAGCTGAAGGATTAAAGTTTACCAATCCGTTGCTGCCATGAAGTTGGCCACAGCCTACAAAAACTTTTCTTTGGCGAATGCCCCTGGAGGGGGTGGAGCCCAAAAAGAGGAGAGGATGATGTCATGTTTACATGACCTTATTGAGGGCACCAACAGCAGGGACAAGGCTAGGAGGCAGGAGGTCCATAAAATTAAACTTCAGGCCCTTAATCTTAAGCACACCTTGGATCAACGCTGGATACAGGCTAGGTATGCCCAGGTTGGTACAAGTGAGGTGTCTAAAGCCCGCCCCTGTTTTGGAACTTGTGTTAGAATGATCAAGTTTTATTTTGAATGATGACAGCTCAATCAAATTGATTGGTGAATGGGGGTTTGAAACCTATTCCATTTATAAAATTGTGAGCTCAGGTTGGATTCAACTCTAGTCAATCACTTGATTAAGGTCATTTTGAGGTATTGACCCTTTCAAATGAAAGCATGCGCCTATTGGTGCATCAAGCTTGGTACCACTTTTGCTAATCCAAAATTCCCCCAAGTTGGCTTAATTATGTTTGCTCGATACCAACATTTTTCATTAGTCATACTCCTTAGTAAATCCCCTAGTCATTTTCAATTTTTTCTATATGTTGACTTGGGCAAACCTATGTGTGGACCTCTTTGAGGAGGTCTCATAACGTGTTAGCTAATATGTTTTATTTAAAATAATGACTGCCTCAGGTAAACCACTGGGCCTACATGTTCCCTCCAAACCAGGTCACCCGCACACTCAACTCCTGTACCAAACTCTGTCATAAACTGCCCTTTTGGGAACAGTTAAGTTTTGCTGTTTGAAAGATATATTATTGCTGTTACTACGCTCAATACCCTCGCCCTATGTTTACTTAGCATCAGCTCACTCCGCTGGGCCATCATTGTATTGACACATATGATGAGTTCCCTTGCTCTGGCTAGTGCTTAATGCACCACTAATCTGGGAACTGGAGGGATTATAAATACTCTCTTGATATTATATGCGTGGAGTAGACCCCTGAGCAGCGAGTCAGCCTCTCATGTTAAGCGAGATGAGGCTAGAGAGCTGACTTCATGGAAACTTTGAAAAAATGAACATAGTGATCACTAAATCTAGTACTAAAAAAACATAGTGATCACTAAGAAAACACAAGATTAAGCAAGGATTACAAGATTAACTTTTATAATAACCCATCGCATCACTTACTTCAAAAAAATGTGGAGAAGCCTTATATTGAGGGTTGGTCCATTATGTTATGGAACTGGATAATAAAACTGTCATGATTATGATATGACTGGATAATCAGCCCTAAGTCATTATGGCGGAATGAATAGGATCCGCTGAGTTTGATATGATAATGATTATTTGAGCGCCTCCAGATGAGGCAATATTGGGTTGTTGGGAATCACTTCAAATTAGGCAATCATGAAAGTAAAGAATGAAGAGTTGCTAATACCAATGAGATACATTAAATTAAATTACTAAGCCATGAAAGCGGTATGATCCAGAGTTGCTACAATATAGGTGAGACAAGATGATTAAGAAGAAGGGGTTGTTAACAGTTAAAGTGAGCAAAACAGCAAAGATCAGCTGTGTTATTATAATAAATAAAATAGTATAGTGGGAGAAAGTGCTCCATATTTATTGAATTAAGTTTATTCTGTTGTTTCCAAGGGAAATGATCGTCATATCGTTGGTCCTATTGCTCAGTTGGCTGAACCCTGTGCAAAAATCCTTTACGGTGTATCTCAACGATTCTGCGGAACTTTTAACAAAAACTAAGACTGGCCTGATCTTCTGGATAAAATGCCATCAAAAATGACAGCTAGAATACCATTATTATACCAAATCAAAGTGGTTTATAATAACCAATAGTGATAATAATTTGAGTTTGACAAGTGATAGTATTGTAAATGGTACTCTCAGGATGAGCCAAATGATGGTTATAGGTAAAACTGAGGATCCAGGGAAAGTAGTACTCAAAGTCAAGGGCTACTATGAAAGAACCTTCTGCACCTGGAGGTAAAAACGTTGTAGACTATCTTCAGAAATTGGTGCTAAGGTTAAAATTACTTTATGATTTAACTTAATATTGCACTGCTCTCTTTAAGCAAGGATTTATGGATAATGAAGTTATATCCCATAGCAATACCTCATTATAAAAGATGATTTTAACATCAATTAATAAGCGTCACTAAGACCCAGCCATTCTAAAGACCAGGGAATAAGGAAAACAATAGTAACCGCAGATTACTTAAAGTCAAAAATTAAAAGTTTAAAGAATTATTTAAAAGTGCAGAGAGTTAAGAGAATAGACTTAATGCAGAACTGTAAAGCAAACAGCCGTTGAGAATAAAACTAAGCTTCCATTTTGGGTGTATGAGAACCTAGTGGAGCACCCAGAATACCAAGGGCACAGCAGTTTAAACAAATCTGAGGGGGAGATCTAGCAATTAAATGAGGTTAGTAAAAGTTCAGCGACATACTGAAGGCTACCAAGGAAACCCAAATGGCAGCATTGGGGGCAACCGCAGTAGTTGTGGGGCAACCCCAAGGGTAAGGGAGGCAGGGGGTTTATGACTCCTTAAGGTTATGCAGTTGCTAGCCTTTGGGGTGGTATCTTAATAACCATGGAATAGGTTGGAATTTTAGTGGCCAGCTGGGGCCTTCCAAGAGGAAGGGTTATAGCCAAATTTACCAAATGGGGGGACAGGATGGACCAGAGAAGATCAAGTTCCATTGGGGCCTAGTAGGGCTCTGCAAATGTTGACGAGGTTCAGATACCCACATGGGGTCAGTGAAAGGAATAGATTGGGGCTGGAAGCTGCCCATAGAATTGGAGATAGGGTTTCCTTGATACAGGTGCTCCAGATCACCCAGGTGGACAGGATCTTTTGTAATTTGACTGACTGATAGTCTTATTCCACCAAATATGGGGCGGAGTTGCTATGTCATTGTGACGCAGGATGAACAGATTGTGGAAATAAATGGTAAGTCAGTGGAGCAAATCCAGAATGGGCAGGTATGTTTCATATATGGCAGATGGGTAACCACCATCAGGGGGCGTATTTTAGTAATAGGTTATCAATAACCTGAAGGGTGTCTGGGTTAATTTAATGACGAGCCCACTCAATAATTGTTTTGTTTAGGATACAAATGGTGGCGTGCTTCTCTGAATTATCAGGAAACCCTCCGAATTGATGTGGCAGATGGTATATACAAGAAAATGGGTGCGTCAAAAGATTTTATAAAGACATTTTGTTTAAGGAAAATGAACTGACAACAGACCCTAAGGGTTGTTGTCTGACCATCTAGTACTAAAAAAGGGTTGTTGTCTTAAAAAAGTGAGGGGGAAGATCTAGGAGGGGCTTAGCTAATTGGGCCTAGGAGACCAGCTTCACACTCAGATTGGCTAGGGAGGCTTTAGAAAATTATCAAATCTTTGGATTAACTCGTAATACTTTATTGTCCTCCACCCTGAGTTTAAGCTGGTTTATATCAATAGAACTGACCCAGAACCAGTATTTTTTGTTTCAGGTTGTCCATGCACCCAGTTCTTCCAGAATATGTTCTGGCTGGTCAAACCAACTGAATAGGCTTGGGGTTAATTGGTTGACTAGAATTATCAATCCTTGATCCATTATTTTATAATTAGCTACCTGAACTGTCACCCTGGCCCATTATAAAAGAAATTGGGCCTAAGAACCAAATTTGTCAAGAGGGTCTCTATATCTCTAAAACACAGCTTGGTAGTGCTTGGTGCACAGGACCAACGCAAGGGAACTAGTAGTTGAGTTATAATTAAAATAGCCCAGCAGAGGGTGCTGGAGCTAAAGAGACTTAGGGCGAGGGTGTTGAGCATAGTAATAGTAATAAGAAGTTGAACGTTCTTCAAATTTGGCTGTACGCTAGAGGGCGGTTTATAACAAAGTTTGGTACAAAGTTAGATTGCACTGGTGACTGGGTTTGGAGTAAACCTGGTAGAACCAGTAGTGTACTTAAATTTGAAAAAAATCTAAACAAAAGAAATAGGATAACACAACGCAAAACCTCCTTGGAGAGGTCCACGCACAGTTGCACTCAAGTCAACATATAAAAAACTTAAAATAATGGTAGGGTATATTGGGAAAAGATGACCAATGAGAAACGTTGGTCTCGAGCAAACATACTTAAACAACTTTGGGAAAATTCTGGGTCAGTGGATTTGATTCTAAGCCTTAGTGCACTAATAGGCGCACGCTTCTGTTTGAAAGGGTAGCACACCTAAAAACTGACCTCACTCAAGTAATTTATTATGGTTGTACCTGACCCAAGCTTGTAATTTCATAAATGGACCAGGTTTCGAACCTCAATTCCTGATTAACCAGATTGTCCCATTGTCATTCATTAAATAGTTCATCCGTTTTAACGCCTGAGCCAAAACACGGAGCTGGGCGTTTTGCACCTCACTTGTACCAACCTGGGCATATTTGGCTTGTACCCAGCGTTGGTCCATGGTGTGTTTGAGGTCAGGAAGGTCCTGAAGTTTAAACTTCTGGACCTCCTGCCGCCCAGCCTTGTCCTTGGGGTTGGTGCCTATTATCAAATTTATGTAAACATGACATTACCCTCTCCTCCTTTTTGGGCTCTACCCCTCTGCAGGGGCATTCACCAATGAGAAAGTTTTTATGGGCAAGGACCAACCTCATGGCAGTGACGGCTGGCTTGGACTTTGATCCTGCAGCCTCTGGGAAACGCTCAAGGAATTCTGCAATTAGCTCTTGGGAATGAGCGCAGTCACACGCTGGAATCCACTTATTTTCTTCTGAGTCGAATCCCTTCTAGGATACAAGATACTCAAGCCTTCTTATTACTTGACAAGAGGCAACAATCTCCTCCACTTCCCATTCTGGTGCCCCATCCAAGAGATAAGCTTTGGGAGTCTCTGGAGGGGACTCTCAAACAACGTAAGCTTGCTTTCATGAAATATTGAAAAGATTCAAAATGAGGGAGGAAGATCCAACTGGTATGAGGCATGCCCACCTTTTCAACAACGTGGTATGGCCCAATTCTCCTTGGTTCCCGTTTTTTACATGTTTGCTTAATTGGGATGTTTTTAGCATCCAGCATCATGAGATCACCTTCCTTGTACGCAGGTTCAACCCGTCTCTTACCATCAGCATGCTCCTTGTAAGCCTGCATGGCTGCATCTAAGTTCATGCTCCCCACTTGGTGTAATTTCTTGACAAATGTTTTCAAATTCTACCACCGCTTCCAACTTGTATCCACAACTGGGCTCCATGTTTAAGGAGGGATTGAAGACAGTTGGCGAAGAAGGGGAACAACCTATTGATGCAAGTTGTGCGTTTGTTATAACTGAATTGGGCCATGGGGATATGGGAAACCCAATCTGAGTGATCTTTGGCAGTGTAACACCATAGTTTTGTTCAAGGCACTGGTTCACTCGTTCTGTCTGCCCATTTGATTGGGGGTGATAGGCAGTTGAACAGCAGGGACGGATTTGCAGAGTCTACACAACTCTTCCCAAAAGATAGAGCTAAACTGGGGCCCATGATCGCTAGTAATTTCTTGTGGGATCCCGTGAAGAGTAAACACATTTGTACCAAAAAGCCTAGCCATCTCAGCAAAGTGACTGTGGTTCTGAAAGGGATAAAGTGAGAGAACTTCGTAAAACGCTTCACCACCACCATGATAGCATTGTAACCATCATATACAGGCTATTACACAAAAAAGTAACCAATAGGGAGGTTTAAAGCCCACAGCCTTTTGAACTGGTAACAACATCTCTGCTGTTGGCGGCCATTCAGTTTCATCAGGTTGCAGACTATGCATTCCTTACAATATCTGCCTACCTGAGCGGCTAATCCCTTCTAATTGTAAGTGCGGAGATAAGCTCAAGAGTCTTCGCTTTCTCGGGATAACCAACGGTGATTCCGTCATGATGGTCCCAGATACTATACAGGTGAAGTGATCCAGCAGGAACCCATAGGCGCCTCTGAAATCACACCATCACATCCTTTACATGATAACCTCTGGTATCTCCTCATGATTTAATGCGCACTTTTCAATGACCATTGTATATTCAGCTGACAAAGGATAGGAAAGGACAACCCTTCTGAACATACCATATTCCTCTGCATTTTTTAGAGGAGCGAGCGCTGTCCCATTGTCCAAGGTAGAGGAAAGTTAAGACACAATCTTACTTGGTGGAATCATTAAATGGGTATTATAACCTCAACCTCCTTAAGATTGGGAGCTAGTGCAGGGTTGCAGCTCAAAGAATCCTCCAAACCATTCTCCTTGCCCTTTGTAAACTCATAAGAAAATGTAAATTGGGCAAGGGTCCTATGCCAGCAGGTTTGCCATGAGGTTAAGACATGAGGTGCACGGTTTTACAATAAGGCATGATGATCTGTATGTATGCGGAAGGATTGGGATGTGCCATGCAAGCGATGCCACCAATAAGTCACCGCCTCAACCTTTGCTAATAGCTCTTTATCATAACGGCATAGTTTAACTCTGGTAGATGCATCTTCCTATAAAAATCCCACTGGATGCTCTATTCCATCTTTACCTACTTGTAATAGGCCTGCTGCTATGGTGACGTTGGAGGCATTTGAAGCACCAATGAACCCTTTTGAAGGGTTGATATGGCGAAGGATAGACGTGGACAGCAACATACACTTTACTGCTTGGAAGGCATCCGCAAAACGGGGACCATTGAAGTACTTTTGTCTCACTCGCCTTATACAAAGGCACTGCAACTTCAGAAAGGTTTGGTGTGAACTTCTTAAGGAGCATACACATCCCCAAAAAGCTCCTTAATTCCTCAACTGAAGTTAGAGTGGTCCACTCATGAATCGCCTTCTCCTTGTCTAAAGTTCTTGTGCCCTTGGTCAAGCATAACATTGCCCAGAAAGCTGACCTGGGACTTAAATACTTACACTTACTGATTTTCAGCATAAGGTTGGCATCACTAAACGCTCCACTACCTGCCAAAAAGTATACTGCATGGGACTCATTGTCAGGGGAAAAACAAAAATGATTTCTATATAAGCTACTGCGAATACCCCCAGTAGGTCCTCCAAAGCTGCATTAATATGATGTTGAAAGATAGCAGGGAATTTTTAATCCTGAAGGGAATAACCCAAAATCGGAAAATTCCTTTTCTAGTACAGAATGCGGTCATCCACTCCTGGCCCTTCTTGATATGGATCTAATTGAACGCATTTAAACAATCCAGCTTGGATAATACTCGCGCCTTCTATACATAACATGCGATCTATGAGTCCAGGGGGATGTGATGTAAGTATGGTACAGTGATGTTATTAAGATTCCCATAATCTACGCATGGATGCAAGGTACCATCGGCCTTCTCTACAAAGAGAAGTGGGGAACATACAGGGGAGGTTCACTGAAAATTGCACCTTTGGCTAATTGCTCCTTAACCCAAACATCTAAGGCTGCTTCATCCTGTACCATCAATGGATAAATTGGGAAAGATATATGCACTAAATCAACGGTGGGTTTGAACATGCAACCAAACTCTGAATGATCTGGTAGTGTATTGGCTGAAGCCTCATCAAACAAAGATTCCAACTTTTTAAATAGGGAGGTAGGGGAAACTCCACAGAGGGCTTCAGCAATGGGGCAAGACTGAGAGTGCGAATATTGGGCCAGCGGGGCAAATCGCCCTAAAAGTTGGCTTCATCCAAAGAAACAACCAACTTGTGACCATTCTTCAAAGTTAAGTATAGGGTATTTTCTTTCAAGATAGTCCTGACGTCAAACTTTCGCCACCACTCTACACCCAAAATGATGGGGTACAAGAGGTTTTTGATAGCTTAGAAGTGGTCAGACAAAAGATGGGTGCCAACTTAATAGTCCAAAAACATAGAATTTTTAGCGTATGAATACCTTTAGAGGCACCTCCTCTAACCATACCACCTGTAAAGTAACTAAGCTCAAAGTAGTTGGCTAGGTCTTGGTCCATAAAATTCTCAGAGACTCCAATATACATCAAAATAGTAGTGCTGATTTTCCCTTAATAGGATGCAGGGGTAGCATTCAGTAGAAGATAACCAGAATGATCTTAATTTATAGCAGAAAACGCCAACACTTCACCAGAAAACTCTTCATCTGGCATAAAAATGTTCCAGTGTATGATTTTAATCATAAAATGGAGAGGGATAGTTGGCCACTCTTACTACTGATGCCACATATCCCACTATATCTTCAGCAACTGCATAAAAAATTTTTATAATTTAATTGTAACACCTTCTCCTCCTCCTGGGTGCCGCAGATCTTGGTTGTGGTCAAGCGTGGGTTCTCTGGAGTGATCTGATACATTGGAATGGGGTCCACTTCTAAGCCATATGGGAAGAGACATGGCTCAGTAGTATATGTGGAAACGTCACAATAAAATGCATTTTGGGCCATGAACGACCCTATACCCCTTTCCACGACAAATTGTAAGATGTTATTCAAGGCCAACTAACTCAGGCCCTTAATCAATGATCCCACCTGCACCATTTGAATGTAATGCCAAAGCAAAAACGATTTTTGTGTTCTTTTAAAAATTCACCGGACAGTCAGGGTTTCATGATCTTGGATTGCAAAGTGACTGTATCTACCAGGTATGGGAAAGAAGGGTGAGTACCTTACAGTTTAAGGTAGCGAGAACAATGCTGGACTGCTCCAACCCTTGGAAAAATGCAAAAACAGTGGTGAGCCCCACTGCAGCCGTGGCCACCAGCTAATGCACACTGTTTGCACTTTGCAAAAGTCCCAAACGGAAAAAGTTTTTACATATAAAGATAAATGGTTGGCAGTTTAATGTCAAGAGAGTGTCTATAACTCTCCATAATCCCAGCGTGGTGGTGCTTGGTGCACAGGACCAAAGCAAGGGAACTAATAGTTGCTGTATAATGAAAATATCCCAGCAGAGGGTTCTGAAGCTAAAGAGACTTAGGGCGAGGGTGTTGAGCATAGTAATAGTAATAAGAAGTTGAACGTTCTTAACAACTTGGCTGTGCACTAGAGGGCGTTTGTACCCAAGTTTGTTATAGGGTTAAAGTGCACTGGTGACTGGGTTTAGATGAAACCTTGTAGAACTAGTGGTGTACCAGAATTTTTAATAAATTTTAAAAAAAGAAACTGGTTAACACAACGCAAGACCTCCTCAAAGAAGTCCGCGCACAGGTGCGCCCAAGTGAATATATCAAAAGCTTAAAATAATGGTAGGGTTTATTGGGAAAAGATGATCAATGAGAATGTTGGTCTCAAGCAAACATACTTAAACAATCTTGGGGAAATTCTGGGTCAGTGTATGTGATTCTAAGCCTTGGTGCACCAATAAGCGCACACTTTTGTCTGAAAGGGTAGCATACTTCAAAACTGACCTCACTTGAGTGATTGATTGAAGTTGTACCTGACCTGAGCTCGTACTTTCATAAATAGAATTTGTTTTAACCTCCGGTCTGAGATTAACTGGATTGTCCCATTGTCATTCATTATATATCTCATCCATTTTAACGCCTGAGCCTAAACAAGGAACTGGGCGTTTTGCACCTCACTTGTACCAACATGAGCATATTTGGCTTGTACCCAGCGTTAATCCACGGTTTGCTTGAGGTCAGGAAGGGCCTGAAGTTTAAACTTATGGACCTCCTGCCGCTCAGCCTTGTCCTTGGGGTGGTGCCGATCATCAAGCCATGTAAACATGACAATTTGCCCATTTACAGAGGGGTTTTGGATAATGGAACCAGGAAGGGTGAGTCCCCAGGTCCTTCTGATGGTCCCTGGATTGCCCACCCTCTCTAAAAAACCCTTCTATCATCTCCACCAGCGTAGAGGAGGAAAGGAGGGGCAGATAAGAAGGTTCTCTGGGGGCCAGGGAAGCAACCCATTGCTCATCCACCACATGATCCAGGTCACTCAACTGATGTAGGGTTTACTTGGGACTTAAGACCACGATTATGCCTTTAAGAGTGCTGATCACGGTCTAGGAAAAGTGCTGTGCCTCAGGACTTACTTTATTTTACGTTTTAAACCATAAAGGATTCCTCCACATGGGGTGTGAACCAGAGCGTATTTCTTATGTTTCTTAAGAACATTGATGGCTAGGGTAGTGGCAATCTTCTGGGGGATGGGGGCTGCTGGGTGTGACGCATGGAAGCCTCCACCAACTCCTTGCAATTTGTGCAGTCTCATGTGTTTAATCAACTGTTCTTTTAGGGTGGTATCCTTTACAGACTATGAAGTATTGGACAGACTGACGTGACTTCTGGGAGGCTAAAACTTCTTCAACCTCTGTATCCTGGTATTTCCCAATGAGAATGGATTTTGGTGACGTTGGCCTTACCCTTGAAGGAAGACATGAGAGAGGTGTTAAATACATTATGTTACTTCTAATGCGCTGAGAGTTATTTATGAAAAGCACCATTGCTTAGGTCCTCCTCAGCTTTGGAGGGACCCAAGCGTTTGGTCGCAAGATTCCAGGTGGTAACTTTCAGGTGGAGGCTTTGATTTTCCAACATGATAAGTGAACCAATCTTGGTTTCATGGCTGTGGAGGCGTTTCCAGTCATCAAACTTCTTGTAATCTTTGATTTTCTTTTGCCATATGTTCATGGACAAGGCTCTGGGTTTTGCAGAAGGCGGCTATATGGTCCTTTGCTGCTGGGACTGCTGAGGACAGCCAGGGACCAAAATAGGAGATTTTTACCCCAGGTTGGCCTCAAAGGGGGAAAAGCCTGTAGAGGAGTGTGTGGCATTATTAAAAGAAAATTGTGCCATGAAAAAATCCTTGGTTCAGGTGTCATGGGAGGCAGACGCATAGCAGCACAATTACTGCTCCAAAACTTGATAACCCTTTGGTTTGCTCATTGGACTGGGGGTGATAGGCGTTGGATCCGCAGGATTGATGTTGAAAAGGGTTAAGATTTCGTCCCAAAACTAACTAGTGAACTGGGGGCCTTGGTCACTCACAATATCTCTGGGGAGAGCAAAAATGGCAAACATGTGGGTAACAAAAATGGTTGCTGTCCCTACTGCTATTATGGAATAAAGGCAGGTAATAAAGTAGAAAATTTGGTAATTAGGTTGATAACTACCATTAAAGCATCAAAGCTGGTGGAGGAGGGAGTTTCATAATAAATTTAACTGATACTGGGGTCCAAGGGCCTTCCACCTGTTGCAGGGATGTAGTAGACCATTTTTTCTTAAGAGTTCTGACTTCATGCGGGTGCAGATAATACAGTTGGACACCCAAGCAAGGATATCACTTGAGGTCCTGGTCAATTATAGGTCCTCTTGACTATATCTGCACATTTCTTAGTTATGGGTTGGCCTACTGCTGGGTGAATGTGGTGTTCTTTGATGAAT